>LPNX010399434.1:159439-185868 GCA_001517045.1 Pseudotsuga menziesii | reverse complement strand
AGGAAGAAACATCACCAGTTTTTAATGGTCCATAGCCTGGACTATGTCCTCCACCAGCAGCATTCTTAGGACCCAAGTGTGCTCTTTGGGATTGCTCGAGGCCTGCTCAAGGGACAAAATGGTGCCAGGACTACTGTAGTGATTTTCATATGACTCTTGCTTCGAATGAAGGTGCACCTGGAATGAGACCTGTTCTGCGTCCCGGGCGAATTGATCTAAAGGATGGTCCACTCTTTGCTGCTCTTAGTGCTAAAACACAGGAGAAAGCAGTTGGTATTCCTGAATGTGAAGGTGCTGCAACTGCCAAGTCTCCCTGGAATGCATATGGTATGGTATACATCTTTGCAGTCTACATGATGGTTCCTGTTGAACGTCTCTAGCCTATAATATTGATAAGTTAGAAAATGAAGACATGTCTAGTACATCTTATGAATTTCATGACTTAAAACAATGCTTCTTTTGCAGAACTATTCGATATGTATGTGCTTGAAGGTCGAAATATATGTCTAGAAGTATCTGTTTGACCTCCTTGACTCACTTTATGTGCTTGCTTACAGCCAAAGTAGCATATAACATTTCAGCATTGATTGCTATTCTGTATTTTAAGGTCCAGAAAGTTTTGTGTTGATTGTTATAAAGGGCATTGACCAAGTATAGTACATTGTATAATTATTCTGTCCATTTCAAAGAGATGATAGATGCTTTACCCACTATCAGCAATTCTATAATAAAGGGTATAATGGAATCTGATGCAAATGCTTTTGCCCCATTTCAACAAGCAAGTCGTTACTGATCAGTGTTCACAGTCTGGCAAACATATTTTAGAACTGTGCATTTCAAGTGGCTTTGGGATGCATTCAATCAAGAGCACACTGCATCTGCCTTGTTTATATTTTTATAAATTATTTCTTGAAATGTAAAGGCTGAAATTCAATTAGTAGCTGTAAATCCCAATGCTGGACAAACAGTTACAATCATCTGTTTAAATCTGCCCTCTCTGAAATGGGAAATATAATTCCTTCTGCTTGAACTGAAAACCCACATCAGCTAAAACGAATTATGTAGGAAAAATTTATACCTGTGAATGTTGTGTCTGTTTGTTCTGGTCTGTGATTGATCTATCAATGGGCGACTAACAATATACCTCTACTTTATCATTCAGTCAAAAAACTCTACCAACAATCTTTAATCTCCACTAAAACTTAAAGCAGCTAAAATCGAGCCAGAGGTTTATTAAGAACACAATTGATTAATTGTTGGCTTCTACTGAGTGAGGAGCATACAAGCTCATGTAATGGCAGCTGGTGCTTCTATTGGCTGATAGAGGCACATTTAAACAACAGCTACTGCTTCTATTGGTGGATGGCTGCTCCTTTATCCAAATAAAATCTCTTCAGCATAGTCTCTGTCATAACAAGTCCTCCATGTACTTTATCTTCCAAGCAGATCTGAAATGATCTGCCTCATCATGGTGGCTTTGGCATGAAACTGCATGATGGCTAGTGTATGTTGTACTGCTGTACAATTTGGTGGCTGACCTGCCAACTATTTTAAAATAATGGCAGCTTCATTCTTGCCATGTCTCTCTCCAAAGACCGGTGGTCAAGTCAAATCGAACTAGATGCTTCGAGTTTCTTAATATTCTTTGGAACCCTGTTTGGACCAACTCTAAATTTCTTTTGATTTTGAATGTTAAGGTATCCAACTCCACGACATATTTGCATTTGGCATCATTAGGAGGCTATAGAACTTGTCTTTGTCCAGTACCAAGGCTGAAGGCTTGTTTCATTCTGAAAGTTACAATTTGTTTTATTTTATTTTTCCCTTCATCTTCCAATTCATTTTATACTAGTGGGGTTATTTGCATCTTTTCTGTTTTTATTTGTAATTGATATTGTTGGGGTATTATTTTGCATCGTTTCTGTTTTATTTGTAATTGATATTGCTATCTTGGGGGTTTGAGACTACAAGATGTAGCTGGTTGGAAACGATCAAGGAAACTGCTAAGGACTTTCTATTGAGAAAATGAATGGAGGAAATGAACACAGGTGAGTGAGATTATGGAAGCTCTCAGAATTTTGTATTCTAAGATTGTGGAAGTATATATAAACCAGCACTGGAGACAACAAATGTTAATAGGATTTAAGTTGGTCAATGCAAAGTGCAAATACAACAATGTCAAGTCCAACTTGGATTTTGCTAGACAGGATTGGAAGGTTATAGGTAACGGAAATTGGCAATGAATTTCTTTTTGTTCAGTCTTTTGAAAGAGATAATGGATTTGGCTTGTCTTATTTGCAAATGCCTCTGCAGGTTTTTAATAAATATCCAGTGAGTAGGCCAATACATTATCATGTGTCCAATAGTATTTTGTTTTTATGTCCTTGACTTGGAGTTTCCTGCTGGAAATTGCCCTTCTTTGACTGTAACAATTTTCCTGTTTTAATAAAACTTTCACAGAAATTTACCAAACAAAATGAGAATGTATATGGTATAGAATCAATAGATCAACTTTAACAAGAAACATGGCAATTTTTTTAATGATTTAAGTAAAAAGTTTCAAATGCAACAATGCAAAGGAAAAGATGCCTTACCTAATTACTAGCACAGGTCCCCGTGTTACCTAATTATTGTTTAGAATTGGCATGGCATAGAAGCCGAGTTTGTATATCTAGCTGTTCAGACCTTGCATTTTATATGGCAATTAGTTTCCGTAAAAAAGAGAACACCAGTTTTGAAGCTCTGTGATTTAGTCAGTCAATCCAAGCCTCAAGGCTTGTATTTAGGTATTCTGCCACTCTTTTCTCTGTGTATTGCTTTCAAAGTCATAAACTTTTCATGGATTTTCAGATTTATTGCAGGTTTCTTGGTTTTGTTTTAGAAATTATAACAGCTATAGAAAGACATCAATTGAAAGATGAATTCATCAAATTCATTATTATGTTTGTGTGTTTTTGTTGATGTGTTTGTCTCTGTGAATGCAGGATTTAAAGGATCTGTGAACTGCGTATAGTAAAATGGGTAATTAGTAATTACTAATAACTCTGTCTGGCAATATACTAATATCTCACCTGGGTAACCATCTGGGTCAATTCCATTGCTGCAAGAGCTGGGTTCAACCAACCATTACTAGAAATAACATCCACCATTGCCTGAAGAAGCCGACTCGAAGAGAGGAGGACCTTTTGCCGGTCAAGTGCTAGGTTCCCAGCAATAACATGCCTAGAGAAGTAAGCTTGGAACAATGCATTTGCCTTCACATGGGGATCAGTATATTTTGGTTTATCAACAGAAAATCTTTGATGATTTATTAATTTTCTTATAGTTTCTTCTTCACCTGGCCATATCGGGAATTGTGAATACTCTGAAGCAGAAGCAAGAATTTCAAGGAGCCCCTTCAACTTTGTCTTTGTAGCCAAGGATGAGCTAAAGAGCTCGAAGGTGGTGCTTCCAAATGAGAATTAGCAAAAAAACAAATTAATTTTTTTAAAAAAAATTTCCACAGGCGTCGCTTAAGCCACGGTTTCTGCTGTCGCTTTTCCGACGCCTTTTCTAGACCGCCATCGCTTTTTTGACGCATTTTTTCTGTCACTTTTCCGACATTTAGTTTAGTATGTGTCGCTTTTTCGACGGTACTATGTGTCGATGTTCCGATGCTTTTAGTTGATATTCGTCGCTTAAGCGATGGTTATAAAGGTTATTTTCTCAAAAAAATTTGCTACCGTCGAAAATATTCCGTCGCTTAAGCGACGCTTTACATTCAAGTGACGGTTACATAAGTGTCGCTTAACCGACGGTTATTTAAGTGTCGGCTAACCGACGACAAGTTTCTGATGCTTAAAAAAAAATCAAAGTGTCGTACATCCGACAGGAAAGTGTCGAAAATCCGACATGACGACCGTCGGATTTTTGGTCAAAATGTAGTAGTGAGAAACCCTTCTTAGCCTTGTTTCTCTTCCATCTTGGTAAGGATCTCATGTACATATGTGTTTGTTGCTTTGAATAAATAAGATTCATTTTTAGTAGGTTGTCTATACAATACTCTTTCACTTTTATGTCTTTATGAATAAATTGAATCATCTAACAAGTGGTTTTGCAGTGATTACATATATATTATCTCTATGAGCAGCTAATGGAATATATCCCACTTTCTGTCATGTTTCCTCTTAGTGAGATGAATATTGATTAGATATACATAATCTATCCATGAGTTGTTAACATGGCCTTATGCCCTGAACAATTTAGGGTTTACCCTGAGTACCATCCTTGGAATGAGAGGAACCTCCCAGGAGGTTCCCTCCCAAATATGTTACCTAGAAAAGAATTTTGACAAACATTTAGGGGACAAATTACCTAATATAACAAAAATACCTAAATTCCTTTAAATATTAAATTAGATAAATTGGTCAGGTACCAAAAACATGAGCTTCTAGAGTATTTATTTCTACTCATCTTGCCACTATGGCTTACACCCAAGATTACTACTTTCTACTTGAGTTTTAGGAGTATTTTTTTCTACTCGTCTTGCCACTATCTTTGAAATGTTCCTAAAAGTGACATGCATGCAAACCCTAAAAATGGCATACATCCAAACCCTAAAAGTGACATGCATGCAAACCCTAAAGTGACATGCATACCCTAACATACCCTAAAAGTGACATGCATGCAAACCCTAAAACTGACATGCAAACCCTAAAAGCTATATAAGAAGGTTAGTTGAACCAAACGGGTATCATTGTTATTATTAATCTTTTGGAAACAAGTTTTGGGAGCTCGGTGAGCTACTTATGGTTAGGGAATATTGCCTTGACCTAATTGGATTTGGTGGCAAAATCCATACAACCTAACCAATTGCTAGTGTGAATCATCCAGATTCACCATTGTGTACTTCATTGATTGAATAGGAATTTTTGAATACAATGATTCCTCAAGTGACATATTTAATGGGGCAGAAAGATACAAATCTAATGGTAGACCTTGCCAAATGAACATCATGACACAAAATTCAGTCCCCAAGGATGGTTATGCATGTGAAACTAGAGTGAAACACAACACATGGTCTTCATTTGGCAACCCTATAAAATTATGTTGTTGAATAAGAAACACATCTTACTTGGGATAAGAGAGGATTTCTTGGACATCTCTTTTCCTTCTTTGCAAAAATGAGCACAAAACCAAACTGTGAAATCATTGGAAATTTTGTTAGATACATGTCCCTATTCTTCAGAATTATAGGACTAGTGTCCCAAAAAGTTGTTACCCTCGCCACTGGAGTTCAAATCCCACTTTCTGACATGTTTTCTCTTAGTGAGCTGAATGTTGATTAGCTATACATAATCTATTCATGATTTTTTAACATGGCCTTGTGCCCTGAACAATCTAGGGTTTACCCTAATTACCATCCTTGGAATGAAAGTAACCGCCCAGGAGGTTCCCTCCCAAATATGTTACCTGGAAAAGAATTTTGATAAACATTTAGGGGAAAATTTACCTAATATCACAAAAAATACCTAAATTCCTTTAAATATTAAATTAGATAAATTGGTCAGCTACCAAAAACATGATCTTCTCGAGTATTTATTTCTATGCATCTTGCCACTGTGTCTTACACCCAATATTACTATTTTCTACTTGAGTTTTAAGAGTATTTTTTTCTACGCGTTTTGCCACTATCTTTGAAATGTTCCTAAAAGTGACATGAATGCAAACCCTAAAAATGGCATGCATGCAAACCCTAAAAGTGACATGAATGCAAACCCTAAAAATGGCATGCATGCAAACCCTAAAAGTGACATGAATGCATACCCTAAAAGTGACATGCATGCAAACCCTAAAAGTAGCATGGATGCAAACCCTAAAACTGACATGCAAACCCTAAAAGCTATATAAGAAAGTTAGTTGAATCAAAATGTTATAATTGTTATTGTTCATCTTTTGGAAACACGTTTTGGGAGCTCAGTGAGCTACTTAGGGTTTAGGGCATATTTCCTTGACTTAATTGGATTCGATGATGAAATCTATACAACCTAACCAATTGCTAGGGTGAATCATCCAGATTCACCATTGTGTACTTCGTTGCATCAAAGATTCATTGTGTTTAGGGAATTTTTGGAGCTTCCTTAAAGTTTATAGTTGGGCGTATTCGTTCATTAATCATGGAATCGATCCTATCATTGTCGAGAAAGGGGGGTCTCCAACAAGTTCTGGGAAACAATCTTCCTCTATACTGCTACTCCTAAATTGTATACTGAAATCGTTGTTATCTCCATCCATTCCTCTTCAAAAGAATAGGACAGTGATTTACTGTGGGAAAGGGTTCATTCTATTAGAAACAAGTTACCAGTGAGCAGAGGATTATCATGAGGGAAATCAGCATGTTTAATAAGCATGATCTATACAGGAAGAAAATAACACAAAGAAGGCTCACTAAAATTTCCCTAGATAAGAGGGATGGAGTACTAAAGAGATCATGTTCACATCTTTAAGGGTTTCATACACTGAAGAGAGGTGTCATTAGTCTATCTGGATGCCCTTCCTCCAATCTGGGCATAGCTCTCAAGTAAAGCCACTTCCATTGGGGCATTTTCATCATCTGTGTTTATACATCAAACTGCTACAACCCTCAGAGATTGAATTTCCATTATTATTTGAGATCTGCATGCACATAAGAAGGAAGGGATCGTCACGTAGAAGGTTCTCCTAGCTGAGCATGGTACTCAAAGACTCCATTCCGTTGAAGCATATTCATAAATCTGCATGTTTATATAAGGTTACTACATCCATCAAGAAATCCACCCTTATCACTATTTGGGACAGCGTGAACCATCAATCTGGGAAATTAATTATTTGCATAGCTGGGACATTCTTAGGCATTCATTATTTTCAGACTTTGGGCATCACCTTGATCACTAAAAGCATTTGTACAGTCATCTACAATTCAACTCTGTTAAGTCTTAAAAGACTGCCATCTCAATTATTGTTGTCCAAGGTACTTCTTAGATCATATCTAATAATTTCCTGAATCTACATTATTTCTACGCTGTTGTTATTTATGGATATATATTGCATTTTTTATGAATCTCTAGGTTAAGTCTGATATTGGATACAAATAAAGATCATTACTGAGTATAGATATCAGCAAGTCTAGTATGATAAGGAACCCTGAATTTTGTTGTAAAAGTTCCTAATAATAAACCCTATTCAAACATTACACCCTCATTTACAAACAAAACAGAGGTTAAGGAATGTATTGATCAGAGAAGTGTCAAGAGTCATAATGTAAAATTATCTATAATCTATACCAGATTTAGTTTGGGATATTATAGTATTCCACCTACTATTTCTATTTTTGGTCTTACTGAGTAGTTCTAGTAAGCATCTAATATTGGATATGGTCCAGATAAGCCTCAAAAATATGGTGGAAATGAAGGGACATACCTAGTCCATATTAGCCTAAAAAATATGATGGAAACGAAGGGACATACCTTGTTCGGATCAGCCTCTAAAATATGGTGGACACGAAGGGACATACCTAGTCTGGATCAGCCTCAAAACGTATGCTTTGTATTTTTTATAAGAACTTACATAGAATACTGATATAACTAGGGTTCTTCTACTAAAGATATTTAAATTACTGTACAATATGATTATACACTATGGATATTACGTAGCTAGTACATTTACTGTAAGTATTATTAGTAAGCTCTGTACTCATTACTTAGCTTGATGCTTCTTCTTATTCCCATTAATTTATGGTGTTCATGTTATATTTATTGAAATAGCGTGTTTATAGTAGTTCTTACTCATGCTTATCTATGATGTTGTACATAGAGATAGTTAACCTCAAAGACAAATTCCTAAAATAAGAGTCACCATATTTACATATGACCTCCCAACATAGTTTTATTGAATTCATAGTTCAATGATCTATGAATAATTTAAAATACCCACCTAACAAATAATACTCAAACATATGGAGCATGTATACCATGGCTAGGCCTTCCACTTTACTACTGGCATAGTTTCACTTGGATCGAGTCAACGTATTTCTATTAAAGTAAACTTTATGAAATAAGATTGATTCTCTAGGTTGTGCATGGATACCTCTCCAAATGATAATTGAAACATTGGCATGAACATGGAATTCAACCATCAACTTAGGGAAAACTAAAATTCCCACAACAACCACTTACTTAAAGTCAGGAATCCAAATCAGAGGTACCACAATATAATAGGATATATTTACCCCCCCTAGTCACATTCTATGGAAGAGCTTCATAGTCACTAGACTTTAAATTATTGGGGGCGGACCAGCGGGATTCAACAACCTATACCCAGGCTTTATATATTCAACGTAGGATGATGGGATTGATGGGGTGGTGCTATTATCTTCGCCTAGAAACACCTATGTATGGGGGGACTGTTAACAACCCACTATACAAGTAACCTTTATATGGGAATCCTATGAGCATGGAGGAAGTGAACAAGCTGTTAAAATCTATGGTGAATTACCTGACCAAGGTAAAACAAGGGCTGGTTGCTCACTCCTTTGTAGGAAAGGAAAAAAATAAAACTCTTAGGAACTAGCCTCAGTTCATAAGACCTCCTCATAAGGCATTACTTGTCCTAAATAAAGTATTCTTCGATGAAATAAATTCAATTCCTCTCCTTCTCAGTTGAGCGTGCGTGCACAAACTCGATCAAAAGTGACTAGTTTTGAGGGGTAGAATTTATGATGAAAGGGGGTAAGGTACCTCTATTACTAGCTCTATTTCCTACCAGCTATGCCAGAGACACCAAGCCCATATTGGCATTGTATCATCCACTACATAGCCATGGGATTCCCCAGCATAGCCTCCTTAACAATAATAACCACCCATCTAGATATTACAACATAACCACCGAACCTAATAGCATTATACATCACCAATACCAATTGTTGCTCCTCCCATTTCTACTATACCACCTATAGACACTTTCACTCCTCCATAGTAGGATAAAACCAGATGTGCTTAGAACCATCCTAGACCTAATACTAACAAATTATATGAATACCACTAGGTTTATTACCACAACATAGAGTATTGTATGGCTTATCGTAGGGCTTAGTGTGAGCAACAACAATGATAAGAAAATAACAACGGCCCTCTCCATCCTAAGAATGATGGCCTAAGCATATATAAAATTCATTTACTCAACATAACTAGTCATTTCTTGCTAGTTCATGAGCCATGTTGTTATTCAACTAGTCCCCTTCCTTTTTAACCTCCTTATTTACATCTATGGCACCTGCTACATCTAGTCAAAGCACTCCTATACAAAAGCCACATTTAATCATAGGGTTCATTGAAGAGGTAACCTTGGTTGACGTATGTATCACTACTTAGCCCTCTCGACCAGCTATGCTCACCCTCTCGACTGAATGATTGCTCAGTCATGGTTTATTTATTTAAGCTAATTACAGGTTTGTTATCAAATGCCCAATCAATTCCTAATAGGTCCCAAGATCTCTCATCATCTGTCAATAACATGTCTTAATCGATATGCTCATATGGAAATAACATGTCTCAAAGTCTTTTCTGTTGGGAACATTCGTTAAGTCTAACGTTTAGCCATTGTATGTTGCGTATAACACTCAAATTGTAAATTCATGTATATAGCGTTATGTGTAATGAGCCCTTAATTAGTTTCACATAGACCTGGATTCACTGGTGGGTAGTGAGCATTTCAATATGCAGGCTATCATAATTGGATCAAACACCTCAGCACCTCACAGTGCCACCCCTCAGCATCTCACAACACCACGACAGGAAAGAAAAGTTTAAGAGCACAGACGGGGCTATATACAAGCCAGGTACAAACCCTACAGATGGACATTCTCACACTACAGATGGGAAATAAACCCATACTACAGCTACTGGGCGGGATGCGTAGGATAAAAGATAACCAAAATGCCTCGCTTTTTCGGTCAATTTTTGATAAAAATCGGCCATTTTTTTACTGGTAAATTGTTATTATCATCAATTTGCAATGCTATCACTTTCAATTTCTTGTTCTAGACTAACTCCTTATTTTTAAAACCACCCATATCACCCAGATTGTTAAAATTGAGATTTAAACCCTCTAAATTATTATTTAAACCAGAATTTGGCTACCGGATTCAGGTGGGTTGGGGGCGTTTTGGTTAATGCTTATACTGCTCCCCCAAGAGATGGTAAATTCATAACATAAATGGTGGCAAAAATAGAAGATAGGGAGTCTAGACATGGTGAATTGAGAACTGGTAATTTCAGGAAATAAATGTAGCATGTATCTTCGGATGCAAAGAATGAAAAATGTCATGTACCAGGATAGAAAATTCTGACCTAATTAACTGGAAATCGCTTCGTCTTCCTGACCAAAAAACCTCAAATGGTGTGATGGTGGACTAAGCGGAAGCCTAAAAACCTCTTACCCTGACCGAAAAACCAATGAGATGAAGATGATGGACTAAGCGGATGCCCTAAAATCTAATAACCAAGCGTGAAAAGCAACGACTTGGTTTTCACAGTGAAAGCCTCAGGGCGAAAAACTAGGAAAATTACAACGATGGTCAGCTAGGAGGGGAGGGGGTTTGGCTTTATATAGTTAAACATTTCTCAGCTGAGAGTTAAAAAGGAATATAATCTCTCGGCCGAGAAAGCATTCCGAGAGTTTTATGTAAAAAAATTTCCAATACTCTCGGACGAGAAGGTTTAAAACTCTCGGTCGAAACCTTATCTAACTATGGAACAACTCTCGGACGAGAGAATGTTAACCGTGGCTAATTTCTCATCCAATAAATATAGCAACTATTGGCCAAAAAAATTTGACTTTTTTCTCGATCGATAAATTGGAAATTAAACAACAACAAAAAAGGATTTGTCACGGAATTGTTTCCCAACTTTGTGTTTTCACCCATACCTCAATGTCAATTCCATTCAAGGGACCATTTCCTAGGTCCATGTCTACCAATGACCTACCATTCAAAGACCCATCCAAACTTTTTATTTTTCATTCACAATAATGTATCTCCCAGTTTGGCCTCTTATGGCCCCAAAGACCTCGTCATGCTAAACTTCCAAAGTAAGAGAAGGAAATGTAAACCACAAAGACACTATGTTAGATCCTTCCCTTAATGGCATGTTTTCATCTCTATTCCAACAAATGGCACTGTTTTCATCGTTGTTCCAATGAATGGCATGGTTTCGTGGTTATTCCAACAAATGCCATGTTTTCATCGCTATAGCGATGAAAGGTGCATAACTTCGCTAAAGCGAGGATCGTCGAGGGCATTTTCAATTTTTTCCAAAAATTTAAACGATTTTTCTATGAAAAATGTGATTTTAACTTTTTTCGTGGAAAACTTTCGTGGGACTTTTGAGCCATATGTAGTAGTAATGGAATCTGCGTCGCAGGTTCTTACGACTAAAATTTTCTCTGTCAGGATGATATATCAGGCTTTGTTGTGCTGAGAAGAATGGACTGAACTTGGGTCGAAATCCCTAGAAAAAGGGACAAAGAGACAGAAAATCCAGTAGGGATCCTCCAAATTGACTATAAAGGTGGAATAGTCTAATAAATTTTATTTAATATTGATGTTTAGTCACTATTGATTTCAAATCTTGGATGCATTAACATTACATTACGACAGAAAAAGAAGTGGCAAACATTTTTATAATTATTAATTTAATTGAAAATTTGTGTTTTTTTCATAATATTTTTCTAAGTGTTCAAAGAGTAAAGATAACAAGTTTCAAACTATGTAAGGACTCATCTCAAACATAGTTGGAATTTCCATGTGTTGAAAACATTATAGATAAGTAGTACAAAAATTATTTCCATGCCAATGTGTTTCGAGCATTTTTTATAGGTGTTGCAATTTAAAAATATGATTTTTTTTGTAATCTATACTTCTATCAATATTACATACATAAATTAAAGGCTTGCTAATATATTGAAATTCCTAATATGTATAGTTCTTTAACCATTTATCATATTTATCTTACATAAAGATCATGTCTAAATGTCTATCAAGTATTTATCCTAACAAGTAAATGTATTTATTGAATTTTTTTAGTTACATCGATTAAATGTGAATGTAATGACGAAATATGCCACATAAATATTATTAAATGATAGAGTAACATGTGACATGACAATGATTTGAATATATATAACCATGAGCATGCATGTTACAATTTTATGTGTTATGCAACTTACATTTTGTTATTTTCTATAATTTTATTTTATTGATATGTTATAGTTTTATTAATTATGCCACATTTCCTCCATTGTTATTGATCGTATTATTTACTTATGATAATGTTTGAATTCATTAAACCATATATGTTTTTATTTTCCAGATCTTTGCATAAAATTCAAAGAAAAATGGATGTTAAAAAAATCAAACATCGTCCAATAGTGTGCATCAAACACCTTATAGATAAACCAAGGTTGAGACATCGATTTCAAATAAATGTTTTGCATCCTGGAAGGGGAAACATTTCCAAGCCTGAAATTCAGAAGGAGATAGGGAATAAATTCAAAATTACTGATACACAAAAAATATTTATTTATGGTTTTCCTACATATGGAAAAAGATCGTGAGGTTCTATTTTGATATATGACAAGCTAGAGGATGCAATAAAAAATGAGCCTAGCCATAGATTGTTGAAGAACACAATTCATGATTTTGGCACAAATACCAATAAAAATACTGAGAAAAGAGCAAATAAATTTGTGGTGTCATACCA
The DNA here is from genome assembly GCA_001517045.1 of Pseudotsuga menziesii. Lineage (NCBI taxonomy): Eukaryota > Viridiplantae > Streptophyta > Pinopsida > Pinales > Pinaceae > Pseudotsuga > Pseudotsuga menziesii. The sequence continues at coordinate 173,095 of LPNX010399434.1, read as the reverse complement.
AAAAAAAAAGAGTTTTGAGCCACTCTTTTCATCCTCTATATAGGAAAAAATAGTTTCAAACTACATTTTGTTCATTTTCGTATCATTGTATTTATTTGACAGTATCATTACATGCAGTTAGATAAATGACTTAAACATATTTTATAAGTTTTAGTCCATTTTTTAATTTTACTTTGTTCATAAATAATCCATTATCGAGTTGTACTTTATTTGTAAGTAGTTTAAAGAGTTTTTTTTGTTCATTTAAATAAATTATTTTTAAAAAATCTTATCATTATGTTGACAAAAACTATGTATTTTTATTGTTTTTTAGTTATTTGAAAATGGATCCCAACATTTGGAGTTTACTGCCACTCGAGTTTCTAGATATGATCATCCCATGGGTTCCCTTTTGAACATTGATACGCTTTCGATCAATTTAAACATTCTAAAGAGCTATTGTCCAAACCAACTTTTGTTATAGTGTTTGGAAAAAGAACAATATAACTGAAATTGGGTTTTTAATTCAATTGTGGGGATACTATCAAAATCATATAGTATATAATCTTATCAATCGTATATTAAATGCATCTTTGTTGCATGTCCCTTATCCAGAATATAGATATACGATTGAATGTACAGTTCGTTCAATCAATTTTCTCTCAAAATATTGTCATCTACCAGGGCATAAGGATTATTACATCGTAAATCCATTCATAAAGCATTTTTCAAATGTAGGCATTATTGATATAGGAGTCCATGGTTTCTTTTCTTTGATAGGAAACACTGGTCAACAAAGACATGGATGGATACTTGTACGCCATAAGCACAATGAAGATGGTTCTAAATTTTTTATCTACAACAATATGAAAAGAGTTTGGAGAGAAACAAGTGGTGCTGATGGTGAACCTACTACTCCTAAAGATGTTGTTTTTTTAAAGGAAATATATTGGTTGCATGTGAAAATAAATTTCGAATAAGATGCCTTATATGTGTAAAAAATGTACTCACTGAACATTGAATTGAATATATGGGGTGTGCACTCAATTTACACAGGACATAGGAAATGATCTATGTGTCTCACCATACAATGAAACCAACTGCTATGTCTTTTGAATGATGGTTTTACAAGTATATGGTGCATAGATGAAATTCGGGATTTCAAACGTGGTCAAGATAGCGTTCAACAAACAAAGAGTAATTTCGAGAATGGTAGAGGGTTAAAATGGACCCTTTTACAAGGTATGACAAGAAATTTAAATACACATTGTTCATATTATCTACCATTCCAAGTAGTGGAAAGTTCTATACTGATGTGCAAGAATGTTGATATTCCATTTATATACTATGATTTGAAAACTTGCAATATTACTCATTTAGCAGCTGATGAAAGATCAACGTTTGTAAATCATCGCCTATCTATCCTAACAAACAATCAATGGAGTAATGTTATCATGTATAAGAATTTATTTCCTCTCACTCCAAGCATGAATTCATTCAATGATCTTATCCCATTCCCTACAACATGGTTTTAGTCCTCACAAGGTTTTGGCATGTAATTCAATAGGTATTAATCATTGTAAACACAACTATGTTTTGGTTTTCACATCATGTGCAAATTTTAGTACCTTTTGGTATTAAATCAAAACATGGCCTAAGCCCATGAAACATTTTAGAAATGAATTCAATACGCATAGGGAATTATTGGAATAGCTATGTTTTGACTTTTTGCATCAAACCAATCTTTTTTATTATTTTTTGTCTAAAAAAAACATTCTTTAGTGTATAATATCATAATTTATTGGCTACATCAGAAATTTAATGAAAATAATATTTTACATCTTTTATATTGTACAAATAATATTACATATCTTTCTTTCACATAATAAAACAAATTCACCAATTATGTTGATAGTTATACTAATATATCCTCTTATGTCGTGCTATATTAATAAAATTAATGCATATATATGTTGTATTGGACATTTATTAAGCAGATACAATTTTCCACATTTTCATTATTGTGGTTAAAATGTAAACATTCATGTGTATTCTTCTTTGGAATGTCTCATTGACTCTATCATTTTATATATGTTGTATTTTAAGAAAATGAATTCCAACTATACCAGGGATGACCAATACAATCACACAAACAATGCATTATAAATAAATGAAAAAACAAAGCATTCAATTTGAACTCATGATCAATACAAAAATTGCAGATTCTCATAGATTTTTTTTCTCTTGAAAGAACAAAGATATTCCATAATTGGTCCACAACTGACATTCGTGCCTTCTTCAAATGAAAACAACATAACTTACAATCATGTAAATTAAAATAACTTTCTATACTAACTTGAACTACTGTACAAGGTTTTTTAAGAACTTCATATTCAATTCTCAATACATTATTGCACGTGCTCAAATAAAAATTTAATTAATCTATGCAATTATTGCAATTAAAAGCACATATTTCAACTTTCAACAATCCATACTTTCATTGACATTATATTCATAAATGCAATGCTTAGTAATATATTGAAATTATGACTATGTATATTCCTTTAACCATTTATCACATTTATTTTACATAAACATCATGAACATTGCAGATATGGAACTCAATTTCGTTATAAACTAATTAAATTTGACATTAATTACATAACAATTAAACAACTATTGCACTATTAGAATATAGTAAAACATTTCAGCAACATATTAACTATTTATAAAAAATGGTAATGTTGCAATGTGACATTTCAAAGGAATATTATCAAATTGCCACAATCCCACATGGTTACATCATGTTATTATAGTTATCATTCATATTTTAGTAATTATTTATGTATAATTGCAACAAATTACATTAAGGAACACAACCATACTAAATCGTAACCATTCAGGTATGCCACAATACAACATAAACCGCCATGAACATTGCATCCCAACATAACCATTTATAAACGTGACGATGTGACAAAAACCAATAAGGAATGGATGAATGATGTAATCCATCATACCCCTTGATGCATGTTTAAATGAAACAAAACCATTTATAAAAATAACTAAACCCAAGCCTTCCAAAACCTTGCAACAAAGCTCAGAATTTGACAGAATTCATGAAATAACACAACCAAAATACAACATAACCACGAAGGAATGTCACAAGCCACCATAAACACAAACGAACATCATAAGCCAAGATAACCCTTCATTGATTTCAGAATGCAGAAAAAAAACAAAAAAAAAACAAGGAAGGTAGAAAACATAACTAAACCCAACCCTTGCAAAACCCTAATTTTATTAATTCCACAATACAAGAAAAACAATTTATAAACATAACCATAATGCAATATGACTATCGATGAAAGTCGCAATCCAATATGAGTCTTCATAAATGTCATAATGCAACATAATTCTTGATCCATGTCAGATTCCAACAAAACCACACCAAATGAATCTCATAATCCAACAAAACCAATTAACAAACATAACCATGCAAAACTTTCACAATGCAAAATGGACCTTCATGAATGTCCTAACACAAGATAAAACTTGATATATGTCGAAATACAACAAAACCATTGCAAACATAAGTAAACCCAACTATTACAAAACCTTACAATCCAACAAAATTCATGATCAATGTTAACCATAATACAACATACCCATGGGAAAATCACATGATTCTGAGATAAACCTTCATCAAGTTTAGAATGCAAAAAAAAGAACATAGCAAACATACTTAAACCCAACCCTTGCAAAACCTTATAACAAATGTCATAATTCAAGAAAAGAAATTTATAAACATAACCATAATGCAACATGACCATCGATGAAAGACGCCATCCAATATAAGCCTTCATAAATGTCGTAATGCAACATAACCCTTGATGCATGTCAAAATCCAAGAAAACCATTCCAAACGTTCTCTAATAATCCAACAAAAGAAATTAATGAACATAACCATAGTGCAACATAACCATAATTCAAGATAACACTTGATGTATGTTGAAATACAACAAAACCATTGCATACATAAGTAAACCCAACTATTAGAAAACCTTACAATACAATAAAATACATGAACAAACATAACCATAATACAACATACCCATGGAAAAATGGAAGAATCCAACATAAACCTAACCCTAGATGAATATGATAACCTAACATAACCCTTGACATATGCCGGAATGGAAAAAAACAAATCCAAATATAACTAAACCCAACTACTACAAAACAATTTAATCAATCTCATAATGTGCCAAAAATAAAGCAAGCAACATTACCATAATGTAACATGACCATGGATCAACATCGCAATTCAACTTAACACACTGACTATGATAATCCAACATAGCACTTGATAAATTAAATAAATATTGTACTGATTGCATTACTTTTAATGACATAATGCAACCAACCACATTAATGATCATAACGATAATACAAAATATTCATAGAGAAATGGCATAATCAAACATAACCCTCAACGAACATTTTCATCCAACATAACCCTTGATGTATGTCAAAATGGAATAAATAATTCAAAATATGACTACACCTAATCCTTGTGAAAAGTTATAATGAATCATATAATGTGACAAAACCCATTAAGGAACATAGCCATAATGCAACATGGTGGTGGATGGATATTGCGATCTAGCTTAACATAACCATAATGCAACATGACCATGGACCATTTTGACAATCCATCTTAACAGTTAATGAAAATCGCAATCCAACATAACACTTCATAAACATTGCAATGCGAGGAGACCATTAAGGAACTTGTCAAATATAACAAAACCATTGAGATACATTCCAAATATAAATGTGGAAATTTATGTAACACCGATATGGTTCTCTCAATCAAATATAACAGACTTAAGAATTGTATCACTGTTACAATATAATAACAGCTCGAATGAACATTGCATACATAAATCTCAGTGGAATTATAAATTAAATAATTAATGTGCTTATTAGATTACTTGAATATCTTAATGAAACCAAACACATTAATGGAAATAACCATAATACAACATAATCATTGAGAAATGGCGCAATCCAACATAATGCTCGATGAACATCGTCATCCAACATAGCCCTTCACAAGATATTTGCAATCCAACATAGTGTTTATTAATTGTTACACTATTAAAATTCATTTAAAGAACACATCCATATTACAATCTAATAAAACCTTTGATGAACATTGCATATATGAAACTTAATTTCATATTAATTACATAACAATTAAACAACTTTTACACTATTAGAATCTAGTAAAACATTTCAACAACATATTAAATTTTGATTAAACATTATAATGTTGCAATGTGACATTTCCTAGGAATATTATCAAATTCCCACAATCCCACATGGTTACGTTATGTTATTATATTGTCATTGATTTTTTATTTTTAATATATTTGTATAACTGCAACAAATTACATTAAGCAACACAACCATACTGAATCGTAACCATTCAGATATGTCACAATCCAACATAAACCATCATGAACATTGCATCCCAACATAACCAATTATAATTGTGACAATGTGACAAAAACCAATAAGGAATGGATGAATGATGTAATTTATCATAACCCTTGATGAATGTTTAAATGAAACAAAACCATTTATAAAAATAACTAAACCCAACCATTGAAAAACCTTACAACAAATCTCACACATTAATAAAAATCATGAAATAACATAAACATAATACAACATAACCACCAAGGAATATCAAAATTCACCATAAGCGCCAATGAACATCATAACCAAGATAACCCTTCATCAATATCAGAATGCAAAAAAATAAAGGAACGTAACAAACATAACTAAACCAAACCCTTGCAAAACTTTATAATGAATGCCATAACCCAAGAAAACCAATTTATAAACATAACCATAATGAAACATGACAATCGAGGAAAGTTGCGATCCAAATGATGAGCCTTCATAAATGTCGTAATGCAACATAACACATGATGCATGTTGAAATCCAACAAAACCATTCCAAATGAATCTCATAATCCAACAAAAGAAATTAATTAAAACATAACCATAATGCGATATAACCTTGCAAAATTTTCACAATGCAATATGGACCTTCATGAATGTCGTAACACAAGGTAACACTTGATGGATGTCGAAATACAACAAAACCATTGCAATCATAAGTAAACCCAACTATTACAAAACCTTACAATCTAATAAAATTCATGGATGAACATAACCATAATACATCATACCCACGGACCAATGGGACAATCCAAGTTAACCCTAACACTATATGAACATAGTAACCTAAACCCTAAGCCCTTAACATATGTCAGAATGGAACAAAATTAATCCAAATATAACTAAACCCAGTTGCTACAAAACAATTTAATGAATCTCATAATGCAACAAAAATCCAGTAAGAAACATTACAATAATGCAACATGACAACGAAGCAATATCGGAATTCAAATTAACAGTCATTGACTATCGTAATCCAACATAGCATTTCATAAATTAAATAAATGTTGTATTGATTACTTTACATTAAATTTCATAATGTGACCAAACACATTAATGAACATAACAATAATACAACATATTCATGAAGAAATGGCACAATCCAACATAACCCTCCATGAACATTGTTATCCAACATTTCACAAAAATTTTACAATCCAAAATAGCCTTTATTAGTTGTTACAGTATTACAATCTATTACAATCTAATATCCTTTATTAAAGATATGATAAATTAATTGAATGAACATATTCATAATTAATATATAATATTATTTAAAACAAAATAATACTTAAAAAATAAATTACATTATTTTTTAATTATTATCTCTATGTAATAACAACTAATCAACTACTTCACACTATGATAACAAAATAAAAAATTAAATAATAATATTTTGAATACACTAAGTTTATTCATATGTCTAGCTTAAAATTACTCTCCACTAAATATAGATTTTTAATTAAATATTAATAAAATAATTTTCACCCATTCTGCAAAATTACATTACTTTTAATGTATCATTAATTTATAAATAATTATTATGCCATAAAGTTTTTATAACATCAATACTTAAACAACCTATTCCCATACTATTATAATCTCATGGAATTATTCCTAATGTTATTATTATTCCTAATTGTTTTAAACTCAATTCAAAACCAATTGTGCCTGAAGCGTTGTTGGTGTAAAGATACCATGGCTTAGTTAAACCATTGGGGCATTAATGAAAACGACATTTCGCAGAACATTGACAATGTCAAAAATATTATTACTTCTAAGATTAAAGAGAATTTCTTGTGTGAGAAAAATTTAGCGCTTAAGAGAAAATTAAGATACTATAAGGAGGTAATTAATCCTAACTTGGAATATTAGAAGTATCTCTCGATAGTAACTAGCTCACGAAAGAAATTTAATATTAATATAGTCAAGATTAGAACGAACTCTCATGAACTCCATAGCAAAACAGGGGGTTGGTCTATTAATAAAACTCCATAGGAGGAAAGGGTTTTCCATTTGTGTGAATCTATGAGCGTTGGGGATGAAAATCACTTTCTCTTACAGTGCCTTGCTTACACCCACATTAGATCTGAGTTTCATAGTATTTGCTACAATACAAACATTTATAACCTCCTAACTTGCCAAAACTATAGTGAGCTTAAAAAGCTTCTTGGAAAGCTTTTTTAACACAGGAACAAGATTTTAAAGTAATCCAAGTATTATCCTTTAAAGTAATCCAAGTATTATCCTTCGTAAGGTCAGATAGACCAAAGTTGGTCTCAGTGGACTTTAATCATCATCAACATCATCAATTATTAATTAAAATATAACAACATAATTTAAAGACATTAATGATTACATCGTTAATTAACGACATCAAATTAAAATCACTTGTGAAATTTTTTTATTAAGTCACATTATTGTTTGATTAATTATCACATTATTACAATTTTTTCAAACATTAATAAAATTGATGTGTCTGAATAGGTAGATAGGCATAAATTTAGGCACATACTTTTTTTTATTAATGTTTTTTGTTCGTGTATTCAGACACATTAATTTTATTAATGTGGTTGTTGTTGCTGGTACTTATGTTATACTATAAATGGATAACTACAAGCATAGATCGAAATCCTAGGGTTTACCAAGGGCCGCGAGGGGGCCATGGTTTTAACACATACTTTTAAAACCATGGGTTGTTTAGGAGGTCCTTGCACGTGGTTTTAAAACCACATGCAAGATCCTCCTAAACCATGTACAATAAAACCATGGGTTGTTTAGGATGCCTTGAATATGGTTTTAAAACCATTTGCGAGGCCCTCCTAAACCATGTACAATAAAACCATGAGTTGTTTAGGAGGTCTTGCACATGATTTTAAAACCATGTGCAAGGCCAACATTTTCTTGAAGATAATTAAATTTTTTATTTTTTATTAATATTTTGTTATAAACAAAAGTTACAACATCTCCCTCATACTGCATTCACCAACCACTTTACTTATGGTTGTACTAATTTTATGATAAATACAAGTATCTAAGTATTCTATAATTTTAAAACTTATCTTGAAAAACATCATAATTTTTTTTATCGAAAAGATAAGTATACAACTGAAATGTTAAGTAACCATTAACATAACTCCAATTCCACTACAATTATATAATTTAGGCTTTGTTTTAAGAATACTTGGATTTAAAGAGATGTCACACCAATCTATTAGGCAAGAATAGTATGTGAACCTAATAATGAATATCTTAATACCCTTTATTAAAGGTATGATAAATTAATTAAATGAACATATTTATAATTAATATATATTATACTATTTAAAACAAAATAATACTTAAAAAATAAATTACACTATTTTTTAATTATTATTTCTATACAATAACAAAATTAAATAATAATATTTTGAATAAACTAATTTAATTCATATGTCTATCTTAAAATCATTCTCCATAAAATATAGATTTTTAATAAAATATTAATAAAATAATTTTCACCTATTTTGCAAAATTACATTACTTTTAATGTATCATTAATTTATAAATAATTACTATGTTAAAAAGTTTTTATAACAGCAATCATTAAATAGGGTATTCTCATAATATTATAATGTCATGGAATTATTCCTAATGTTATTATTGTTCCTAATTGCTTTAAACTCAAGTCAAAACCAACTACTCCTCAAGCCGTGTTGGTGTAAAGATACCATGGCTTGGTTAAACCATTGGGGCATTAATAAAAACCAAATTTTGGAGAACAATGTCAAAAATATTATTACTTCCAAGTTTAAAGAGAATTCCTAGTGTCACAAAAATTTAGGGGTTAAGAGAAAATTAAGATACTATAATGAGGTCATTAATCCTAACTTGGAAGATTAGAAGTATCTCCATAGCTAAATAGGGAGTTGGTCTATTCCTAAAACTCCATGGGTGGAAAGGGTTTGCCATCTATGTGAGTCTATGAGCGTTGAGGATGAAAATCACTTTCTCTTAGAGTATCTTGCTTACACCCACCTTAGATTTGAGTTTCATAGTATTTGCTACAATAAAAACATTTATGGCCTCGTTACTTGCCAAAACTAAAGTGAGTTTGGAAAGCTTCTTGCCAAGCTTTTTGAGCACAGGAACAAGATTTTAAAGTAAACCAAGTATTATCTTTCTTAAGGTTCAATAGAACAAAGTTGGTCTCAGTACAAGTTAATCATCATCATCATATTATTTCATTAAAAATTATATGTTAATTAATGACATATTATCTCTTATGAAAGTTTTTTATTAAGTCACATTATTGTTTGATTAACTATCATATTATTACAATTTTTTTAAAACATTAATTTAAAATTAGAAGTACTTTGATAGGCTTAAATTCAGGCACATACTTTTTTTTATTAATGTTTTTCCTTATAGTATGTACTTAAATTTACACCTATGAGCATAGTCATACACATTAATTTTACTAATGTGGTTGTTGCTAGTGCTTATGTTATACTATAAATGGATAACTACCGCCCGAGATCCAAATCCTAGGCTCTATCAAGCTCCTAGAGGGATCAAATCTATTGATCTACTATTGAAAATGGTTTAAAAACCATGGTTTTAACACATGCTTTTAAAACCATGGGTTGTTTAGGAAGTCCTTTTACATGGTTTTAAAACCACGTGCAAGGCCCTCCTAAACCATGTACAACAAAACCATGGGTTGTTTAGGAAGCCTTGCACATGGTTTCAAAACCATTTGCAAGGCCCTCCTAAACCATGTACAATAAAACCATAAGTTGTTTAAGAGGCTTTGCACATGGTTTTAAGACTATTTGCAAGGCCCTCCTAAACCATGTACAATAAAACCATGAGTTGTTTAGGAGGCCTTGCACATGGTTTTAAAACCATGCCATGTGCAAGGCCTACATTTGTTTTTGCATATAATTAAAAAATTTATTTTTTATTATTTTGATACACCCGACATAATATTTAGTATTTTTTATTATTCTTTTCATACTCACAATATTGTTTTTGGCCGACATAATATCAACAAATGTTACAAGATCTCCCTATCTCCCTCTTACTGAGATGTAGCTGTGGCCCCAATAACGATATCATAATTAGTTTAATGTTTAGCTTTTGTTTAACAACAACCTATCTCAAAACTAATTGGCTAGCTTTGCTTATGAGCTTTCAGCAACCACTTTACTTAGAGTTGTACTAATTTTATGAAAAATACGAATATCTAAATATTCTATAATTAAAAAACTTATTTAGATAACATCATAATATTTTTTATCATGATTTGATTTTTTGTTTCGTAACTCCAAAGAGAAAAATAATTATACAACTCAAACACTAATAAGTAACCACTAACATAACTCCAATTCTACTATAATAAAATACATATACAATTATATGATTTAGGCTTAGTTTTAAGAATCGGTTGTATCCAAAGAGATGTCACACCAATCCATAATGGAAGAACACTATGTGAACCTAACAAGTATTACATATACAATTATATAATTTAGGCTTAGTTTTAAGAATCGGTTGTATCCAAAGAGATGTCACACCAATCCATAATGGAAGAACACTATGTGAACCCAACAATGAATATCCTTTGAAGACGTGTGTTCACATACTAACTGTTAAAACTTTGATCAAAGAAAGAGACATAAGATATGAAGATATGAAGATATACATCAAGGGATGTGAAAATTCATACAAAGAAGATCTTCAGCCATGATTCGTATGGACTCTATGCTCGTACCACGACCAACTCCCACGCCTGCTGCCGGCAAACACACGGTCGGTTGGAGGGGACTTCTCAGAAAATCAGAATTTTAAATCACATTACAACTCAATTGCTGCTTTGACAAATTTATTGACAGTATCTACCAATAATTTATTTAAAAATTAAGATTAAAAATAAGATTACAACTCAGCTTGTGCTACCACTTTATCGAAAATTCCATTACCTACTATTCAAATTAAATCAAGGTATGGTCAGTGCATCAATCACAACATTTATTACAAAGGGCTCCACAAGAGCAACATGTCACTTACAAAAGTAGAACCTGGATGGGGAGGGTAACAATCATTCCTCCCAACCACTCAAGCTACATCCATTTGACAGACAATTCAACTTGTGCTACCATAAATTTACAATAACTACCCATGGATTCTCATGAATTTTAATTTTATCACGAAAACTTTGCATAATGCATTTACTTATTCGTACGGGGTTCCCACTGGCCATAGGCGAGCAATACTTGTTATGCTATGGAGCATTTAATGCGATGGCACTGTCCGCCGTCGGATCGCTCTTTGAAACGGATCCGAAGGAAGTATTGTTCGCCCTGGCCATAGGGGGAGTCCGTATTGTAGGGCTTGACTTTGATTGATTTGACGCGGGATTAGATGAGATTTGGGGTTCTAGAAGGGTTGACCAATGTGAATGCCATAATGCCATTGCCTGGCCTCAAATTTCTTATTCAACTGTTGTTGTTGATCACGTCAATCCAACGCACGAATTTGTCGTGTTGAAAATAATGGTGTTTATATGTGTATGTGATATTCCGTTACGAATTCGTGGAGTCTTGGTAGCAAGAAATTCTTCCGCAGATCGATTCTTATATCATATTTGGGTGCAATCTGCTCCTCTCGTATTGTCTTGTGGTAAGAAATTTGTTTATATAGCATTTTGCAGGGCTAAAATTAATCAGCTTGTAGCAAAGTAATGATTGTTGTCGCAGGTTTGTTGGATTTTTAAAATTAATCAGCTTGTAGCAAAGTAATGATTGTTGTCGCAAGTTTGTTGGATTTTATATTGAGACTCAAAGATCACCCAACAAGCCGCAGCAATCATTGCTATAATCCAACTGGTTAATGATCGCCACAATAGATTAATTGAAGTTCAGTAACCTTACCTGAATACATTTCTAAGAATATTTAGTGGCCAGAATTTTCTCTGACATTACCTGAATCTGCCGTTTTTTCTATTTCAGGCGTTTGCAGACGTGTCAGGGGATCAACTCGGTAACGTTGAATATAAAGAGGTGAATATCAAACACTACCATAATACTAATAAATAGCCAGGCGGATTCGGTTCTAGGCTGATGTTCCTTAAACTCAATCCTGATCATAGAGGCATTCATTCAAAGCTCGCGAGGAGTAAAGCTATTTACATGCAGATGGATACCGACAGATAAAGAAGCCAAAGCCCTTATATTTCTCTGCCATGGTCAGCATCAAATAGCTTTTTAATTTGCTCGCCAGAGTTTAATTTATATCTTCATACAATCTTAATCATGATTCCATACATTCGTAACTGTGTAAATTTCGTAAAGATTTAGGGTTTCTATTGTTTAATTTGTTTTGTTTTCGTGGTTGTAGGCTATGCTATGGAGTGCAGCATTTTCATGGAAGGTACTTGGACTGGCTCTATCGGTTGTTAATGGGCTATAAATGAATATGAAAAGGATAGGATATTAATTAATGAACAATACTTTGTAGAGACTGAAATTTATGTTAACATGACTAATAACTCAAGTGGAGCTATATTATTATCAGACACAGGAATGAGGCTTGCAAAGGCCGGGTACGCAGTATTTGGAATAGATTGCGAAGGGCATGGCAAATCTGATGGATTAAGTGGTTATATACAAAACTTCGATGACCTTGTATTGGATTCTGTATCTTTTTTCGGAAGCGTGGCTGGTACGTATAATTAGGTTAATTTTGTAATTTCCATATCGTAAAATTGAATATTTTCATCTAAGTTTGAGAAGATGTACAAATTGAAGAGAGAATTGAGTATAGGAATAAAGCGAGGTTCCTTTATGGCGAATCAATGGGAGGAGCTGTGGCACTTCTCATCCATCGAAAACAGCCCAACTATTGGAATGGCGCTGTACTTGTTGCCCCCATGTGCAAGGTATATATAAATATGGATTTTTATAATTTCAGGAATTAGTTGAATCCCTTGCAAGTATTATTATTGTGGAACATTTCAGTACTTCTGGATATTCAATTTAAGTTCTTTTGAACAAAGTTTATGATTTATGCATATTCATTTATACTTACAGTTAGCAGATGAAGTAAAACCTCATCCCTTGGTTATCAGCATATTGAAGAAACTATTCTGCCATAGTTCCA
>LPNX010399434.1:64807-159276 GCA_001517045.1 Pseudotsuga menziesii | reverse complement strand
AGCAGGGTGCCCTGAAAAATCTAGCGATGCTGCAGCTGAATCCGCCATGATGGCAGCAGAAAGCGAACAAAAGCTTGCCAACGACCGCCTACTTTCCAATAAAGTACAGGGAACCTACCAGGGCGATTAGAAAAGTTCAGAAAAACCATGAATCCAGGTTCGGATCTTCGATTACTGTGGTTTAATGGATTCATTCAAGATAGTAGTTTACACGACTATGGTACGGTTGGTACCTGTTTATTGTATGCGGATTGCAAATTTTAAAAGCCATACAGAAAACGGCAAGGCATGCCTTATGGGGATCTGTACCCACAGAGCCAATAACAGGCGTTTGCCAAGGGCGATTGACTTAATATCCATGTCACTGTGGCAACTTGGGTATCAAGTCAAATTGTAACAGGCTCCTGGCTCCTGGTGTCATGATTGTGTATAATTTCTTTTTGGTGAAAGTCTTCACCATTCTTAAACGCATGATCATCGTTATTCATGGAAACCTCTCTTCTATATAATAATTGACTAAGCAAAGTTCATATTATGAATCTGACGCCCAGAAGTATGGAGAGGCACTCAACACTGTAAATCAATAAAATATAAACATAATGGCCAAAGTGTTCCCTTATGGAAAACAATAAAATACAAAGGTAATGTTCACTTCACTCATTGGATTCTCTATGGAAACGCGTGTGTCCGGATTGGTGTAAGGTATACATTTCCCTTCAAATCATTAATGTGGGTCTATAATGTTGAGGTTTTATATGGCTTCGTTAATCCATCCAAAAATAATTAACAAAGTAATTAATAAAGTAGCATACCTTGGAAGTCTAAACTAAATGTCGAGAATTTTGATATTGTTGTAAAAATGATGGAAAGTTGTGTATGTAGATAATATAAGTTTATTTTTATTTGGTAGACGAGTGCAGGGATTGAGGATTGTAATTTTAAATATGAAAAGGATAAATAATGAACTTTGCACATTTTTTTTTTCGTTTTAATTTTGTAGTACATGACATTGTCATGAAGGTCAATCCTTGACATTCAATGATACCATTGTCAATGGTTGACCTTGCTAATGCCAATCCTTAGGATTTATTGATAGTGAATGCCCAAGCCATCCTGAGGTGGATTTTTTTCTTGTTGCTTTGATTTATGGGAGGATTTGGTATGTGCTTTGGTTGAGATTGGTCCCATCTACGATCAATGTAATTCTCAAATGCCACGACAACATAGGTTGACAACTTAGGAGTTTGCAAGAAGGTTGAAAAATATCTAAATGCACATGGCATGAAATTAGAAATGCAATATAGAATTGAAGGAGTACATAAGAAATAGATGGATGGCATCGCATTTTAGCTTCAAAAGGAGAAGAAATAAAAGATTCTAGAATGACACCAAAAAATGCTTCAAGAAGTTGATCTCTAGCACGAAGATGTACATGTCAAAAATGAGGGTGTTATCTCAAAGGTGAGAGAATCAAATACTAAGCACATAAGATAAAGGACACCAATATACACTAAAAAGAAGATTGGTGATATAAGTGTGTAGCACGAAGAGAAACCATCACATGTGAAACCATATTGACATTATTATTACCAAGAAAGACAAGAATATATACAATGACACTATCAAGCAATAAGATGGAATACTCAATATTCATGGAATATGACACCAAAAAAATATTATTCAACAATATATTATCAGAGACCAAAAACCACAACAAATTGGAGAACTCACAATCACAACACATGGATTAAAATTATGCAACAACTAGTTATCAAGGATTAAGACTGGAAATAATCAAATCTGGATAGACGGATCATCATCAATGACAACAAAAAAGTAATAATATAAGGAAATCATAGTAAATGGTTTCATCACATGTAAATCCATTAAGTGCAAAGCTTTGAGGATAAAGATCTTCAAAGGAGGGTACTATGGTATGACCCAAGGGGGGCACATATGGGGGTTAAAAATATATGAGGTAACCCTAAGGGGACGTATATGGGGCTAAATATGTAGAAAATTAAATGTATATGTAATAGTGGTATGCCTGATGAAGCGACCTCGTGTGCAATGATCATTGTTAAGGGAACATGTGAAATGATTATATGAATTGATTGGGGTAATTAGAGAATGATCTCCTATTCTATAAGAAGTTATTGTGAAACTCATCTCTCTTATCTATATTGGAGTGGTGCTCCACATTTACATTTCTATACATGGTGTGTGCTCTTGTATCTTATGATAATTTAAGGATTTGGTTCATAACAATATGCCATCAATAATCATAGGGCTACTTAATTCTCAATTAGTATACTTGAGTGACCTTACTTAAGAGAACTTTTGGTAACTAGTCACATTCCTCAACATCAAGCATGAACGTTTGATGTACCTTCCATCATTTTCTTTTGATTGCCTATCCCATAAGTCCTGAAGTTTTGGTCCTTGTGCACCTAGGAGGTTCCAATTCTTATTGAAATATGCCTTTACTCCTCACTAGTCATACTTTTTGTCATGTATATTTGGGTAAAGCATTCCATACTTCCTTTAGAATTTCCTCAAGTTTGTAAAATACCTTTTATAGTTTTTATTCCACCAAATTTCCTAAATAATCATAGGGCTACTTAATTCTGAATTAGTATACTTGAGTGACCTTACTTAAGAGAACTTTTGGTAACTAGTCACATTCCTCAACATCAAGCATGAACGTTTGATGTACCTTCCATCATTTTCTTTTGATTGCCTATCCCATAAGTCCTGAAGTTTTGGTCCTTGTGCACTTAGGAGGTTCCAATTCTTATTGAAATATGCCTTTACTCCTCACTAGTCATACTTTTTGTCATGTATATTTGGGTAAAGCATTCCATACTTCCTTTAGAATTTCCTCAAGTTTGTAAAATACCTTTTATAGTTTTTATTCCACCAAATTTCCTTGAGAGATAAGGCTTGATCTACACAAAACACACCAAGATTGTCCATTTATCCCTCTTTGTGAAGATTCTTTGTTGTAAGAATTATGTTGTGCTTCATTTCCTAACTTGGGATTCCAATGGTTTGCCATATTTAATTCCAAACGAAAGATAAAGAGGGAAGAGCTTGAGAGAGGAGTTGAACTTAATGTACATGCATGAAAGTGTACTCATCCTCAAGAATAAGTTTGTTTGATTTAACTTGTTCAAAAAATAATTTATTTGTTTTTTATAATGTTATGCAAATTTTCAATATTGGAGTTAATCTAATGGTTATTAATAGTTGATCTTATAGTTGTCCAATATAAATGCGATTAGAGTTGAAGTTAAGTTAATAGTTTTAGAATCATTGGAGTTAAGCTAATAATTGTACCTAATAGTTAAATTAAAATTTAATATATGAACGATTGCAATTCAAGTAAGTGTACTTATCACATGTTAACTAAGCTATTTGTTTATTCTTTTGAAATTGTTATTTATGAAATAATTAAATATATAATAGTCCACCCCAAAATTCTAAAATATAAACCCATATGGACATAATAAAAATATTAAATGTTTATAAAATAACATCAACTAAATAGAAATTCTATTTTTATTTATAAATAATATAAACAATTTATTAAACCAATTTCCCGTGATCATTTGTAATTTGATATAAATAATGTGATCTAATTTATTAAATTAATTTAGGATTATAATTTGTAATTTGATATAGTATATTACTATTTAATAATGTAAGTTGGCTTAAACTTACATTCAACTTAGTAAATGAGTGCAAAAACTTGATGATATAAATCACATTCAAGTTAATTTATGGAATCAATTGACAATTCTACTTTGTAATTTGATATAGTATATTAATATTTAATAATGTAAGCTAGCTTATGCCTACTTTCAACTTTGTAAATGAGTATAAACGCTTGAAAATATACATATTGCTATGGGAAAATTATAACTCTGTAATGATAAGAAAACACTTGAAAGTATGTGCTGTCAAATGAGTAGATATATTATTACAAACAAATCAAAACTGTGTGGTCGGTAATGCTATATTATTTCTTAATTGGCTGACCAAAAAATTGTAAGAAAGTAATAAGATATGTATATTTTGGAGTATACCTCTTAAGGTCCTTTTATAAGTATCTTTATAGCGGAGGGAGACAAAAAAACAAAGGGCTTCAACTTTGGTTTTAGCATGAAGACTAGCAAGATTTTGATTGATGTTCCAAATTTATATAATTGTATATGAATAAAAAATGTTTGTTAACTCATTGGCAACATCTAAGCTTGGTTGATTTAGTTTAAAATTTTTAACAAGAGATAGGGAGGGATATAATCAGCGTTCAAAATTGAATCCTTAGTCTTTCCTAGAAGTGTAAAGTTAAAATTGTTTTTCAAAAAAAAATTAAAATCTAAATTTTATCCTTCCAATTAAGAAAGACATAAATTATATTAACATTTTAAAAGAAGGGAAACATTTGAAATTACTCATTTATATAAATTTCTTAAGATGTTGAAATTCTTATGCTATAAATTTCAACTCATCATACAAAATATTGGAAATATGATAAATTATAATCACTCGCTCACTCAGGTCATGCACTTATGTCATGCACTCATTGCTTAGTTGTGCAAGATGACCATTAATCATTGATGACTACAAGGCACTAGCCATCGAGATGTGACTCTGACTCCCGAGTCACTTGGGAATGCAATCTAAAGTGTGACAATGTGTCAAGAACTACAACTATAACAAAAAAGAACAACTACTAGCCTACTACTAGGCCTGAAACGAGCTCAAAACTTTGTTTCTTACTACATATGTGAACCTCGCTACCAATGTCGACTCTTTTTTCGTCAAAATGAAATTCAAAATCTCGGTTTGATGAGTCCTCCTCTACAAGACTTCATTTCTTGCATGAATATCATGGACTCACGACAACTATAAACAAGATTGGATGTCATGCAAATACAAATAATGACATGTAGCTAGGATCACAAACTTTTCTATAGAGAGGTGTCATTGGGCACACGATATGGAGAAACAATGGTTGTTAATAAAATTAAAAAAAAAATTGTTAGCTCAAGAATAGTCTTCAATTTGATGGGTGGCATGATAGTGATGTAATATCCCTCCGTCCTTCCAAACATTTGTGGTTTCTCACAACATTTATCCTCAGCGCCACTAAAATACATATAAAAATTACTTGTCTTTACATCCTCTTCCCTTTAAATCCTCATCTCATAGTCATAACTAAGGATTATTATGCATGCACATCCTCACCTTATCATACGAATTGGAAGGCGTAGAGAACCATAAAATATTAAATGCGTCAAGACACAAAGAGTAAGAGACAATTATAACTAAGTCTTATATTAAATTTACCATATATGTCTTTAATTAACACTATCAATTGATATTTTGACACGTTGGATTGTTGTGATCTTCTTATCACTCCTTACCAATGTGATTGCAAAGCATTCTTTGAAGGTTAAGTTCATAATTTTAGGTCTTCTTCCTCATTATCATGCCTTTTGGTAAAACAATAAAGAGGGTAGCGTCTTGCATCAACATGGAAAACGGTTCCGACATAGAGGCACATTAATTGTTTCATTAAATAACTTAAATTCCTACCTGTGATTGTCGATTCACTGAATCATGGGATGGTACAAAACACAACAAATTTTAGAGTCCCGAGCCCTTAATTACTCACATCTAGAACTTTCTCAAATCTCAGCTTTTAATAAACTTATTTTGGTATTTTAGTTCAATTTAAAAGGAGGATTGTTGAGACTCATACATGCAGTGAGTTGCAAGGATTCAATTGACTTATTCTTGATTCCATTTCCCCTCCATCCCATACATGTATGCTTTCACCACAAGTGTTGAACAAAAAAGATTGATGCCCTAACCCCGGTTATGCTAGCTTTGCTAACCTGCTTGGTATGTAGGAAATTTTTTTTAATGTTTTCTCAGTTGTGTATTATTTTTTCTTAGATGTCCAATTCTTATCATTCTTACATCTCTCAAGCTTGGATTGCATGTGGATGCCCCAATATAGTTATGACATAGTCTAAGTAGTTTTTTTTATAATGAAGTGTGCTCCAACTTGAAAAAATACTATAGAATAGTTCTTATGTTATTGAAATGTAAAATTAATAATAAAATATGACAATTTAATGTGTTCAAAATAAGTTTTATTGAAAATATATCATTTTTCCATGTAAATATTAAAGGATGCTCAATTGTTAAAAATTCTAAAAATTTGAAAGAACAATATTTTTTTTTGTTTTTTTAGTAAAAATGTTTACTTAATTTATACTGGTCAATTGAAGTACAATATTTTTATATTGCCCTTCATCTTTGAAAAGATCCAAGAATAAATACGCTTCTATCCAAGAATAAATACCCTTCTAATTGAAATTAACACCAACCCTTCAAATTTGATCACGGATATAATCACACTCTTTAAAATTAACACCCACCCTTCAATTTGATCACGGATATAATCACACTCTTTAAAATTAACACCCACCCTTCACTTAACTTAAGTACTTTTTACTCTCACTTAACTTAAGTACTTTTACTCTCACTTTTAATGAAACATCCATTCTTTATGTGACTCTCATCACATAAAATACATGAAGATAAAGATAAAGGTGTATTAAGAATTTAGTGACTTAAATTACTATTAACCTTTTTTAAGCTATGGGTTATGGCTAGCCTTATCATTAGTTTTCATCATCCCAACTTATGGATCATAGTTAGCCTTATAATTAATTTTCATCATGATCACAACTTAAAGTTATCTTTTAACTTATTATATGATTGGAACTAACTTTGTATCTCTAGTTTTCATCAATATAATTTATAATTATTTTCTAATTTAATTTAATTATATGATCCAAATTCAATTGTTATTAACTTTGTACATTAAAAAAATAGTAATTTTGTATTCCTAGTCTTCATCAATACAAATTATAATTATTTTTAATTTAATTTAATTATATAATCCAAATTCAATTGTTATTAACTTTGCAAATAGTAATTTTGTATTCCTAGTCTTCATCAATACAAATTATAATTATTTTTAATTTAATTTAATTATATAATCCAAATTCAATTGTTATTAACTTTGCACTTTAAAGGATTGTGACTTACTTCGTATCACTAGTCTTCATCAATACAATTTATAATTATTTTTTAATTTAATTTTATTATATAATCCAAATTCAATTGTTATTCACTTTGCACTTTAAAAAATTGTGACTTATTTATATTATATTATTCACTAACCTTATCACTACTTTAAAAGATTGTGACTTATTTAAATTATATGATCCACTAACCTTATCACTAGTCTTCATCACTATCACTTATAGTTATCTTCAAATTTATTTCAATTATATGATCCAAATTCAGTTGTTGTTGACTTTGTAACCTTAAGAGATTGTGACTTATTCATATATATATAGTTAGGGTCTTAGCAAGAGGCTTACAACTTTATCTATCATGTTCTTTAATGCACATCTACCCTATCCTTTTATATATGTTCATTAACAACTTTATACAAATATAAAGAACATTTTATGTATATCCATTAACAACTTTATATTGTATTTGAAAGCAAAAGTCTAAATAAATAAAGTACACAATGGAGCAGCCTATGAATAACTCTAGGAACCGTCAGGGAAGTTGAAAAAAGCTAAGAAATGATTCAGTGGGTGGCGTCCAATGATGGATTTTCCGTTCCTTGTTCCCATCTAGCGCGAAGTCCCAGACTCCCAGCGGATCCGGCTGCGTTGTCGCTGCCGTCTTGAAGACTCGTCTGCCGCTGTCGTCTTGAAGACCCTTCTGGAGCATGAGAATCGAGACGGGTTCATCTCCTCCATTAATTATTTCTAGTTGGAGGTTCGTGCAGTCTCACTTTCTAATTCAAACTAAACATTCCCTCTGTAAGAAGGAGGTTCCCTGTTCTTCCCTGGCTGCGACTGAGGTTCCCCGTTTGACTCCATATTATCGCTGGATGGATCATTCATGCCATGCAGGCTTGTTATACCCTTCCCCAAATCAAGGATTTTGATCTGTGGTGGAGTCTCTGAAGAAAATTCAAACGCTTTGGTTCACTTACCCCTTCACCCGAAGAACTACTTTGGTCTTCTCATGTCAAATGATTTTTCAGTTGCAGTGAATATGCTGCTGCAGGTGATCAACTCTCATTTGCAGAGAATATTCTGCAATAGGTGACGTCCAGATTGGTAAAGATGAACTCCAAATATCCGTCCACTTGGAGAAATTAGTTTGGGAGAGCTATGGGGAAGATGGAAAATAGATGTGCTAAAAAGGGTCTCAGGGTATAAAAAAACTATCACATTGTCAACTTATCAATCTAAAAGGAAGCGATCGTGAAACCATCAATGAGTGATCTTATTCATGTTATATTTATGTTGCAACTAAGGTACATTTCAACCAAGTTGATAAGTATTATGTGTTATGTAACATTTTTTATTTGGGATATTGTTGAGAATAAGCTGAACATTCTGTGGAGCACTCAGTTAGTCTGTAGAATCTATAATGTATTGGGTCTATTTAACAAGAATATGTAATGGATTGAGCTTATTTTAGCATGAATTTGATTTTTTAAGTTTAGTGTTTTCCATAAATGTGATATTCTGAATGGATGGCTTTTATTGATTTTCTTATTACAAGCAAGAGTATAGCTAGCTGGGAAGAAACGATCATTGACTTAGGAACAACGATCACCATTCTCTTTGCTCTTGCTTATATGCTCCCAGAGATGCTTTTTGGGAGTAGATCCCCAATATGTAGGTAATATCTGACAATGAGTTCGATACTTGTTATGACATGTCGTCTGCTTCAGTGGATGTCCCGAGCATAACATTCCACTTGGATTGTAATGTCGACCTGGTTTTTCCAGAGGAAAATATTCTATACCAGGATACATGGGGGCTCATTTGCTTGGCCTTCTTTATATTAGCATATTGTGTTGGGCCTGCTTGATTAAGCTATTGACTCTCCTACAACAATACTTTATCGGTATCCTATGTTATAGCTACAACCTACTTTCTCTGGCATGA
The DNA here is from genome assembly GCA_001517045.1 of Pseudotsuga menziesii. Lineage (NCBI taxonomy): Eukaryota > Viridiplantae > Streptophyta > Pinopsida > Pinales > Pinaceae > Pseudotsuga > Pseudotsuga menziesii. The sequence continues at coordinate 150,208 of LPNX010399434.1, read as the reverse complement.
TTTTACATTATCGAGATTCTATGTTTTAGCGGAAACCTGCTTTCTCTCGCATAATTTTGAAAATAATGAGTTGTCCTTGCATGAAATGTCATGGATAGTAGAAATCATGTGGTTCCATTTGTATTTTAGAGTAATTTTCCTGAAATCAAATCAGATCAACTCGATGAGTGATTGTTTTGGTTTTCTACACATGTTTATAATAAATAATTATTTATGTCTATGCCATAATCAATACAAATGGACATGGTTCAAGAATTTATGAAGTGCCATTTGTTTACTGAATATAAGGGTTTTGGAACATTGAGTAACAATTTTATATTATAAAGACAAAGATTCTTTTTTGAGATGACTAAAATATGGTTTAGGATTTTTAGTTTTATGTTACAAAGGCAAAGATGTGTTTATAAACGAGTAGAACAGGGTTGAAAGACTCAAAAGGTATAGTGAAAAGAGAATTTATTTTTTAAATTTTAAAATAAGTTATAATTTTCATTAAAGTTAACCATTTTTTATAGTTTTAAAAGAAGTACTACAAATTCCATAAAGTACTGTTGTAATCTCACATATCACATAAGGTTACCAATAATACACACTAAAACATATATATAAAACAGAGACAAGAGATAAAAACAAATAGGTGAACAACAGATTATATTATACGAATGAATCCATACAACACAGAGAACTGAACTGAGTTCTCATCTGGATCAACAGCCTAATATATATTATTACAGAACGGTTACACAATAACTACCTGTCGGTTCGGTGAACCGACACGACCTTAGGTGGCCGACCTAATCTCTAGTTTTAGTCGGCCGACCGACTTTGTTGGCTGATCGACTAAGTCGGCTCATCAACTTAGTCGGCTATCCTTTAAGTCGACTTATCGACTTGCTCCTTCTACATCTCCCCCATGAACAAAACGTTTCTTCGTCCCGAAGAAATAGGGAGGTACAAAATTCTTTGTAGCTAGCCTCAATAGTTATTGCGGTGGGCTATGAAGTCTGATGGTCGGTATTTTCTGTACGCGGACTTCTACAATGGCTGGGGTTGTTACTGCGAGGTGATGTTGGAAATCTATCCAACTCTGCAAAATTTTCTGGATGTTGAAGGTGAGTGTGGTCAAGCCTGATAAGATCGACATCTTCTCTGGAATGGAGACTTCAGCTATCTTCTCCATGTCAGGACCTATAAAATGGTCCTTCTCCTCTATAGTATTAATAAGTCATTTCATCTGCGAGCAGATGATGTCAACTTTCTCCAAGTTAGGGAGAACTTGTTGTACCCACTGGTGTGCTTCCCTTTCCAGTCGCTACAGTTTGGCAGTTTCAAGCACTATATGTTCTTCTATTATTGTTCTGAGTGCTTCCTCAGTGGTTTTCCTGCTTTCTAATGCATGAATCCCTTGACGAGTTTGTCGAGTCTGCTGATAGACTTGCCCGTAGTAATTAGGCCAGTCTCTTAGTATTTCCTCAGTTACGATAGACTCCTCCATATGATCCTGCAGCACTTTATAGGATTTAGAAAATGTAGTGTGCTATGCCATTAGGAGTCAGGAAGTTTTCTCTTTTTGTCCCTCCTTTTTTTCCTGAATGTGCGTTTGGAGTGCCGACACCATGCTCTCAAATAGATGATACGCCCTTTCGAGCGGTTTGTCTGTGTCGACCTCTATGGGGCCCGACATGACGGACTGGGCCAGATTCCTGTATTTGTCAAGAAACTTGACCTGTTCTACGTTTTTGTCATTGAGTTCTTTATTCTTTGCTCACTCCTTGTCTTTGCTTCACTTGCTAGGGTCCTGAGGAGTTGTCCTAGATCTGTGTCGGTCAGGGAGCTTGCATCCTTCAATTTGATTTGGACCTTTGAAGCTTGTCCATGATGCTCCTTCTTCTGTTTCTCCTTCCGCTTCTTATGCTTTTCTTTATCTACTTCCTGTGTACCTGCAACAGTCGAGGTGGGGTCTTTGATTTGTGGGATAGAGGCTGATGGTTTCTCTGGTTGGGGAGGTGGGATGACTACCACCTTTGGTTGGTTGGATGCAGTTGGTTGTGGTGAGCCTTTCTTTGAGTCAAGGCGTGGTGGTGGTAGTGGAGATGGTGGTGGTGGTGATGGAGTTGGCGAGTGGTCATGGGTGATTGGTTTGGGGTAAGTGTGGGTGAGTGGTGGGTTGTCGGGTCGAGAGCGCGAGTCTACGTTGGAGAACATTTCATTAATTTGCCGGGTTATGTCCTCCTCAGTTTCTTCTCCTTCAGTTGGTGCAGTGGCTGGTAGGTCGGCTTGGGGTACGGGTACGATCGGTGTGATAGTCGAGGACTGACATGCAATCACTTCAGCTTCCCTGTCGAGATTTCTCTCGAAAGTCGACATAATGGTTTCAAAGGTTCTGGACTATGCGTCCTGGCCTGGTTGGTATCCTCCAGTCGTGAAGAGAGCTGCTTTTGTAGAGATCTTGTGTGTCGATGTAAATATGTCAAGCAGTTTCTCAATGAACGCCTGCAAATCTCTATCTTTGTTGAACTTTGCTTTCACAGCCTCCGTCATCACACTTTTGCATAAGTCGAGGGGGCTGACTGACTGCGGTGCCGGTACTTATTCCTCGGTTATTTTCATCGGTGATGGGGGTGGAGGCGTCAACACAAGATCGACAACGTTTTAAGGCGTTGTCGTAGTCTTTTCTTTCTTCGGTCGACCTACTTGTGCTCCTGGGTCGACAAATCGCTGGAACCGGGTTTCGACCGTCACTTTATTTGCTGCAGCATCCTCTATGATGTCGAGGGTCATGGCTGCCAGTTCTTCTTTGTATTCTGATGAGTCGGCAAGAATAATCTTGCGCTTCAGCCCATCTGTATATTCGTCCATCGGTGGAAATGGTGTCGACAGCTTCTAGCATGTCTAACTTAAGGTCGCTGCCTCGACCTACCAGTGTGAGTGTTATTGCAATTATTTTGGCCACAATCTGTGGCGTTCGGGTTGTGATTTGGATAATCATCAACCCCTTGGATTTCTTACCCGAAGATGACCTAGTGAGCTCTTCGACCAGTCCTTCTTTGATTTCGACTGGTACGGGGTTCCCTTCATTAGAGAGACCGGTCAGTGTGGAGATGACTTGTCCAGAGATGTCGATCGGCTGGTTGAAGTAGAACCGGCCATTGTGATATCGGCTGATGATGAATTTGACAGCAGTTTCCTTTGTGCCACCAAATCTGGCCATAAGTGGTGCGTTGGGATAGCTGAAGATAGTGCTATGTTTGATTTTCTCTGCTGCTTGAGTGGCCTTTTTGTCGACAAAATCCCATTCTTGTATTTCGGTCCATAGTTTTTGCCATGATCCTTCCTATACTTTGGCGTTTTTGATGTTTTTCAACCTACGGACTAAAGGTGTATCCGCGGCCTGTATTTCCTTGGCTTTGGTCGAGGCTCTAGTTTGTTTGGGGGCCATTGTGTCGTTTTGGTGGTTGGCTTCACTAAGGGGTTCTCATTTTTTACTCGACTGGATGCTCTGATGCTCTCTCTGGATGGATTTTGGTGAATGATCCTTTGACGATCCAGTATTTATAGGCGATGCTGTGGATGTATGTGTCGATGGGTGTATTAATGGCGGACGTGATGTTCCAGCTGCAATACTTGAGTGTGCGTTAATGGTGAATTGCTTTCGGCGCTCGATGTCATGAATGCGCGATGGGAATATCGAGGTCGTCGGTCGATGTCGATGATGAGAATGGTCGATGGAAGTGGTCGGTTGATGAAACTGGTCGATGGTGTTATAACGATGGCCATGATGGTGGTTGTCGAGATGGTGATTTCCTGTCATAGTTATCTGTAAGGGCAGATATTTTTTTGGTTTTTTTTTTTGAATTTTTAAGTTTTTATGGCTTTTGGTTGACGGTTATGGTCGTTCTATGATTTTTTTTAATTAGAATTAGTTTCTGTAGTGTTTCAGTCAGGCTCCATTGACGAGCTTCCAAAATACTATGCCCTGTAATGTCCTTAGTCGGACTGATCCGTTGGGATGTATCTCTTCGACAACGTACGGGCCCATCCATTATGTGTGGAGATTTTTAGGTTTACCTTTGACCCGACTATTGCATAGTAAAGCAAGGTCTCTGACCAACAAGTTTTTTTTTCTTGATGTTGCGGTCGTGCCATGCTTTCTGTTGTTTTTTATGGATTTCTTGGTGTTGTATAGCCATGATTCGATGCTCTTCCAGCTTGCTAAGTTTCACTAGTCAGTCCTTCCTTTCTTGTTCGACATCGATATGTAGTATTTCTGCGATGATAGGGGTCTATTGTCGAAAGTGTAGTGGAACTACTGCTTCTTGTCCATAGACTAGTCAAAAAGGAGTTTGGTCGGTCGATCATTTATATGCTATTTTGTATGCCCATAAGACTGCAGGTATTTTGTCATCCCAGTTGTCCTTATCAGCATTACATATTTTGGTTAATCCTCTTGTTAGTGTTTTATTAAATGCTTCAATTGCTCCATTCGACTGAGGATGGTATGCTGTACTCCGACAATGGTCGATTTGGAATTGGTTGGTTAGGGTTTTGATAGTTCTATTGATAAAGTGTGTCCCCTGGTCTCTAATCAGGGTTAGTGGACATCCAAATCTAGTGATGATATTCTCATAGATGAACTTAGCAGCTATCTCACTAGAGCATGTGTCAACTGGTTCAGCTTCTTCCCACTTAGTGACATATTCAACTGTAGTAACGATATATCTTGCACCTGTCCTTTTCGCTGGTATAGGAAATGGTCCTATGAAGTCTATGGCCCATATTTCAAATGTCAAACTTGGGTTAAATGATATCAAAGTAATTTCTGTACTAGGAAGGGGTCGACCTATTCGTTGACATCTGTCACATCGTCTAACAAAATTTTTGCAATCTCTGTGGAGTGTCAGCCACCATAATCCTGACTGTTGGATTTTCGTCGCAGTTGTGTCTGCTTGAAAATGTCCTCTAGCAGGTCCATAGTGTGCTTCATGCATAATGTGGTCTCGTTCATTTTCTAGTACACATCTTCTAAGGATGTCATCTAATCCCATTTTGTATAAAAATCCATTGATAAGACTGTATGGTGCAGCCTTCATAGCTAAGATCTGCTTTTTCTTGGTGCTCATACCTTCTGGTGCATGTCCATCTTCTAAGAACTGAGTTATTTCTTCTAGTTCTACCGGGACTGCTTCTACCAGAAAAAAATGTGCATCAGGTAAGTCATCGTTGACTCCTGTCGGTTCTTCTCCTATGTCGATTCGGGATAAATGGTCGGGACCTACATTTAACTTGCTCGGTCGGACAACGACTTCAAACTCAAAATCTTGGAAAAGAAGTAGCCATCGACAGATCCTTCCATGATGTAGTGGTTTATTGACGAGGTACTTGACGGCCTAATGGTCTGTATAGAATATAAATGGGTTAGCTAACAGATAATGTCAATAGTTTTGAAGGGTAAAGACCATTCCTAGGGCTTCTCTTTCTATTGTCGAATAGTTTTTTTCAGCCTTATTTAATTTTCTGCTATTGTAAACTATAGGATAATACATTCCATCATCTCCTGGTTGAGTTAGGATTGCTCCTATTGCAAGGCCTGATGCATCAATATGAACATGGAATTTGATCGACCAGTTTGGAAACTTTAGGATTGGAGCTTCGATGAGCTTTCTTTTTAATTTTTCGAATAATATGTGGCACTCTTCTGTCCAGTTGAACTCTTGATCTTCTCTTAATAGTTCTTCAAGAGGATAGGTCATATCTGAATAATATCTTATTAATTTTCTGTAATAGCCTGTGTGGCCAAGTAACACCCTAACTTGTTTTGGGTTTACTGGTGGTTTTAGGTCAAGAATAATTTTGATCTTTGCGAAGTCAACCTTAATACCTTCCTTACAGGAAATGTGCCCTAATAATATCCCTATGGGGGTCACAAATATGCATTTCTTGATGTTTAGGGAGAGTTGAATCTGTCGACATCTCTCCAACATAAGTCTGAGCCATTTGCAATGATCTTTCAGCATGGAGCATATTGTCCAGTCATCAAAGTATACTGCCATGGTCTTATAGATATATTCTGGAAATGTTTTGACAACAATTCATGAGAACACTGCAGGTGCATTCTTTAATCCAAAAGGCATAACTTTGTAAGCAAATGACCCAAATTCACACACAAAGGTTATCTTCTTCTGGTCTTCTTTAGCTATTGGCACTTGGTTATTACCTGAGAATCCATCTGTAAATGAGTAGCATTCATGTCCTGCAACTTCGTTCAAGATTTCATCTGCATAAGGGGTTGGACATGGGTCTGTTAGTGTTACTTTGTTTAGTTCCCTGAAGTCGACACAAATTCTTAGTCTGGTCGGGTCATGTTTCTTAGGTTGTACAACCATTGGACTTTCCCATTCTGATTGGTCAATAGGGTAGATGATGCCTGCTGCCAACATGTTATCAATTTCCTTTTTGACTATCTCCTTGTATTTGTGAGCTAGTTTATAAGGCCTTTTCTTCACAGGTCGAACATCAGGTTTAGTATCAATTTTCATCTCTCCTATTTTGTGGACTAAGCCTTTGAGGTCTTTATAATCTATATAAAATACATCTTGGAACTCCTTTAATAGGTTGACTATCTCTATGGTATGTTCTTCGCTCCAGTAGTCACCAATCTTTGCCATTTTTGGTCGATCATCATTTGAGATGTAGAATTCTTTAGTTTTGACTTTAACTTCTAGCCACTCTGGTGCTTTGGCTTCATTGATCGGTCGAATACCTTCTTTGAACTGTGAGAATGTGGTAGGGAAGTTGGCTGCAGTCATTCTGTTGGTATCTTGTTTGTCAGTTGTTTCGACTTTCAGGATTGTACAAATAGGTTTGATCGTTTCGATATGGCTGAATTTCCATCGGAAGATTTTTCCTTCTGTGTTTTCATTTTCTAATTGTAATCTTGTCGACTGTGGATTTGAAATTGTTTGTATATTGTTACATTTCATTGTCTGTCGGTTATCTTTTAAGGGTTTTTTTTTGGTCAGTTGTATAAATTCTTTAATCTGTTTTGTTGTTTCGACCAAGTTTTCATTTTGTGGTATAAAGTTGAAATCTTTAATGAAATTTTCCCTGAGTTCGTTCCATAAGAAGGTTTCACCTCTAGCTTCTTCCATTTTATACCATTTGTTTGGTAAGTCGGTGAGGGTTGATGGGAACAAGTGTGGCCATGCGCGTTCATCCTTGTAGCCAAGTCTTCTCCACTCCTTTTCACAAGTTTTGACATGATCCTCTGGGTTCTGTCCTTGAGTGAATACAGGTATCTGAGCTTGTTGGGTTAACTTCTTTCCTCCAAACCTTTCGACAAAATAAGTCGAAGCAGTTGTCCAGATCTGCAGTCTTGTCTGATGGGTATCCCACCATCTAGCAGCTTGTCCTGTAAAAGTTTCGACTAGGCTTTGAAGTCGGCCATGTTCACCAAAATTTTTGGTCACTTGTTCGACATGCATGACTAGTGATTCCCTTTCCTTGTATCTTAGTAGTTGTGTAGTATTTAGGTTGGTAGGTTGTAAGGTAGGGTGTTCCCTAATTTTCTTCTCAAAGATTTTTGGGACAATGGACACTATGAAGCACTATTGGGTGGGATTTTTCTGCACTTTTTGTATAGTCCAACACCCTCTTGCTTGTGTTTCGCATTTCTCAATCTCCCAGTCGTATAATTCAGTTTCAGAATTATAACCAACTGAGTCTTGGTTGCCTAAATGCAGTTCTCCATGGATATTTGGATCCGTGTAATCTGCATTGTTTTGGATCTGGTAGAGTTGTCAGACATCGACTTTGTCATCGATAGGTTTAGTCCAAGGTTCCCCTTGAGATGGATGAATGGGTACAATGACCTTTTGTCCATTTCCTTTTAATTTGATTCGTTCCTTGTCCAGGGATATGGATGCTTTTATCTTTATACCCCAAGGTCGACCGACTAACGCTGGGAAGGAACTGGATCCTTCCTTTGGGTTAATGATTTCGAAGTCAACTTTGGTCGAGATTACTTTTATAGTTGTGTCTACGTTTTTCCAAACTCCAATGGGTTCAATTAGGCCCTAGTTAGCTAGTTTCAAGTATATGCCTGACTCATAGAGTCGAGGTTGGCCCATTTGTTCCCAAGTGTCATGAGTCATGATGTTGAATTATGAGCCGAATTCGAGCACTACTTGTCAGATGTGGTATCCTTCGATTTCCAGGTCGACAAGTGGGTCGGCATCACCTTTGTCTTTTTGAGTTAAGCTGCAGATGTTTTTTGTTTGTTTTTCAGAGCTGGTACATTTTATTTCATACAGCAAGTCGATGAACTGGGATACTGAGTTGTCTTTTTGAACGAGCTGGATTAATTCGTTTATTGTGTTATGTCAAATGTCATGAACGTTTTCTTGGCGTGCAATTTCTTTGAATACATTGGTTGCTTCTTTGTATGTTTGTTTCTCTTTCAGTGGGTCAGGATAGACATGTTTCTCTTTTATTTTACTGATTCTTGGGTTATCAGCTCCTGTTTTTGTTCCTTGTCGAGTTACAATATGCATTTTTTTTGTGTTTATTACATCATTTTTTTGCACACAGGACAAGACATTAACATTTTTTTTTGTATTAATTTTTTCTAACATGGTAGGGCAATCCTCTAGTGAGTGATCCCCTACCCCACAGTGAGTACAGAATTTGAGATCAGTTCTGTCTTTGTATGGACAGTCTACATACCGATGTCCCTCTTTATAACATGTAAAGCACTGGATGGGTCGACGCGGTCGGTTGTCTCGATTCCCAGGGAATCGAATTCTTCCTCCATAGCCTGTGCGTCGATTGTCGTATCGACACTCATATTGTCGACCATCGTATCTCTAACCGTTCTAATAGTTTGCTAGATTGTTTTGCTCGTTATGTTGTGCCACTGCATTGGTTTGGTAGACCGCCTGATAATTATGTCGGTTCTTCAGGTTCAAATGATAGTCGGCCGTGTTATGATTTTTAGTCTCACAGATGGCACACCGGGAAGCCTTGCCGTTCTTCATGTTGAACGGGAAGTCTTTCATCGAGTGATCCCCATGCTCCTAGCAAATGTCGCAAAAGGATTTTGACTGCACAAATCGAACGTCTTGTCGGTTGTATTCCTGTCGACAGTTGTCCTTGGAATGGCCGACCATCGAGCATTTGCTACACCAAATCTCCTGATTCTTGAGGTTTAGCTCCTTTAGAGACTTCTGTACATTCTCGAGCTGTTCTTCCAATCTGTGGTCCGTGGGGTAAGCAGGTATGTCCTCGTCCATCTCCACTTGAAGAGCTTTTGTTAGCACATCTTCATAAGATTTGAACGTTTCCAGACTAATGTGTAGGCACACTTTCTGAGATAGCCCTGCAAGAAACCACTCGATTAGTAACTGTTCATCTATAACATAGTCCAACTGGCTCAGAAGGTCTTTCCAACGCTTATCATAGTCGCGGACAGTTTCCCCTGGCTTTTGTGATGTAGTTTTTAGTTTTTTCGCGACCAGGTGTTTGGCATCTGGAGTTTTGAAAAATGACAAAAATTGCGCCTTGATCTCGGCTTTTGTTGCTCTAGGTTATCTTTCCGAAAAGGTATTATACCATGTCAATGCCCTTTTCCTCAAGGCACCGATGAACTGTGCCATTTGGCTATCTTCGTCTATAACTTGGTTGGCCTCCCAAGTCGACTCGCAGATGAACCAGTGTCGTCTGGGGTCCTCATCCCCCCCATATAGAGGAATGTGAGCCGATCCGTGACCCATGTCTGAATCACTGTCACTACTCTTAGGAGGTGGCGGCGGTGGAGGTGGGGTTGGTGGTGAGGGTGGTGGGGTTATTAATTTATTCTTCTCTGAGGGACTTTGGTCAATGGAACTTCCATTCCCATAGGTTGTCGATTCTTCATCGACTGGTAGTCGGTTGATGTCGACTTCTGCTGTCGATGGTCCACTGCAACTATTTGTCCGTAGTTCAGAATGTTGTGTGTCTTCTAAAGCTGTATTTGGCCGGGGGGGAGGGTGCTCCTTCATGTGTCAGTAAGATTAAGTGGATACTTCGATTGGAGGGTGCCGCTTGAAAGGTCACCCAATTTCCTTCCTTTGGTCGATGTATAATGAGGTGTCGTGCAGTGTATGTTTCGTCGTCTAGTCGACTCCATATACTAAAGTCACCAGCTCGTAGTCGGAGGTCCTATTTGGCAATAGTCTGTATCCGAGTACGCAGATTCAATGGAGAGAGGGTTGTTCCTTCATTGGGAGCTCTTAATTGGATAGCTTCTGGCTGCTCTATCCACAATTCTTCCTCCATAGGGGACGTTTCTTGTTCCACACCTTCCTCATGTCAGTCATGAACTGACTCTAGCGGATTCTCTTCTTTGTCAGTCGCCCTGGGACTCCTTCCTCTATGCAGCTCTAAGGCTCTTTCTCTTCTTGCTTCCCTCCTCTGTTTTCTCTCTTCCCTCTCTATTTTCTGAATGTTCGACATACCTTCGTATGATACTATTCTCTTGAGTTCCCTTTTAGTCGAATTATCATTACTGGTGATTGGTATCTGTTTCTATTCGACTAGAATCCACTCTACTCTATCTCGACATATGACCAGCTACCCCCCCATAGCCTACCCGACGCTTTTTAGAAATCTCGGATAGTTCGGTTTATTTTCTTAGGAAGTATTCCCACTCCCTTTCTGCAATAAAATTTTCCCACTTGCTTTGCTTCTCCGTCCAGTTAGAGTTTGATGGCAGTTCGTGAAGTGATGGACGAGGTTCAACAATATGTCCTACTCCCTTCTCAATCAGGAATTTGAACAGCAAGGTCGGTAAGGAACACATAAATTGTTCGGTGAGATCTGTGTAAAATTTCTCCTTGACTGTTTCCACCGAAGTTCTGTCTTCGACTGCTTGCTCCTCACAGAAGTCATCGACGATTTTCTCAAACCAATCTGACAAGTTTGTTCTACCTCCTCGGATCAGTTTTTCCAGCAACTGTTGTTCTTTAGTCACTTCTGTCTTTCTCATCCAAGAGTTTATTCAAAAGTTGGGGCACTGATTCGACAAACTTTTCATGCATTTCTGTGAAAAATCTTTCTTTTGCTTGTGCGATTGTTAATCTGTTCCTTCGCACGTAATTCTGCAAATAGTTTGCAACTTTACATTCCCACCAGTCCTTAATCTCCTACTCTGGTATCATCTGTTTGCATACATTTCAGTCATGTACTACCGGCAACGGAACCAATGTTGTAATCTCACAGATCACATAAGGTTACCAATAATACACACTAAAACATATATATAAAACAGAGATAAGAGATAAGAACAAATAGGTGAATAACAGTTTATATTATACAAATGAGTCCATACAACACAGAGAATTGAACTGAGTTCTCATCTGGCTCAACAGCCTAATATATATGATTATAGAACGGTTACACAATAACTACCTGTTGGTTCGGTGAACCAACACGACCTTAGGTGGCCGACCTAATATCTAGTTTTAGTTAGCCGACTGACTTAGTCGGCTGATCGACTAAGTCAGCTATCCTTCAAGTCGACTTATCGACTTGCTCCTTCTACAAGTACTATGAACTTGTATATAATATTATAAAATATGTTTTGAAAATTGAATGTATATGACAAGCATCGCTTGCTTTGCTTAGGGATTGTCCTTTATCATTTGTATTGCCACTTAGATATTTATTCTATTAAAGTTCATTATCTTAATTCTTAAGAGATTCATTATCATAACTCCTAAGAGAAGGAAGGTCCATGGCAATGGTCATGGAAAATTATTAAAATTCAATTACACTAAGAATTATTATAAAAACATTATTGATTATCAATTAGATTTTTTATATAAAATATGTTTTGGATTATATATGTAATTGGTGATGAAAGAATTGAATTACTTATAAATTACTATGAGAAAATTGTTGATAAGTTAGTTGATCATTACAAGTATGTAATGTTTTAAGGAATTTTATAAAAAAGAAAAATAGGGTTGTTTTATTTGAGTAAAATGTAAAGTTTAGATTTTGTTTTACTCGGAAATGGAAAGTCCACAAGCTTGAATGGATTTCCATATGAAATTTATAGGATTATATAGAGACAATTTGCCTCTATGTCTCATAAACATTATTTATCTTAGATTTTACACAAAACAAAAACTCGTAAGTTTGAATATTCCATGGTCAATCACTTATCATCTTTTTGAGTAATTTAGATGAAATTAAAGAGGGGTGAGGAACTTGCGTTATTTTTCTCACTTTGAATATTCAAATGATATAGTTATTAAAATATGACAATTCTTGGAATTTGAATGATTTTTTATGTGAATTCTATAAAGTAGTAATATTCTTGGTCAATGTGGTTTTAAATATTAGATTTAACGTTCTTAAATGGTTTTAAATAGGGTGATAGTATAACATTGTTGTGTGCAAAAATAATTTAATGAAATATTGTTATTTAAAATTGTATTAAAATAGTTTTGATTTTTAAATAAATTTTTATAATTTTTTATAATTTTTGGAATAAAAAATTTTAAATTTAATTATTTTAAGAATTGAAAAGCTATAAATATAATATCACAAACTTAAGCATATTATACGAGGTTTGCAAATGAGCGAAGGGCCATGTGATTCTATGGAGTGAAGAAAGTGATATTTTGATTTATTTGAAATATTTGTGCCTATTATGAATGAGTTTTTATGATGAAAATTATTGTAAGAATAAAAAATTACCATGAGAGTATTCTTTCTTGGAGAATAAGAATAAGTATGCCACCTAGGAAAAGAAAACATAAAGTTCTTGAACATGTGGACATCAAAGATATGAGACATCAAAATATTCAATAACCTGAAGATATGAAAAGGAGAAATAAATAATTAGAAATCATAATTTAGAGAGACTATATCATAATTAAAATTAGAACTTGAAGCAAAATAAAACAAGATGGTTAAGAGAGAGACCCAAGTGTGCAATTGATCAAATTTTTGAAAGAAAGAAATATTTCTACAGATGAAATTTGAAACGGTGATGATACCATAGAAGATAAAAAATTAATTGATTGGATATAAGTTAAAGTGTGTTTTCAATATGACAATGTGAAAGCACCCAAGGTGGTCCTATAATTTGAGCCAAAGGGAGACATCAATGCACAAATACATAATATAGTTCTTTAGATTGTGAATCAATAGGAACCCAAAATCTAAAAGGTTGCACCCAATGTAGTGACCTAAAATTTAACATTCAAATTGAAATAAGCAACCATTAATTTCTTATTATAGATCAAGCATATCAAAGAATTGAAGAAAAGTTGAGTAGAAGACAACAAAATGTTAAAGGAAGAGGAGGCCAAAGGTAGAGAAAGATTTGAAAGAAGTTAAACAAACAATTAAAAAAAATATGAAGCAAACAATAGTGGTAAAAACTAAAAATCATGAATGGTAATTGCAGAGGCAAAGGTTTTGGCAAAGGAAAAGTAGGAAGGTATTTTCCTACATGTTACAAAGGTGATATCAATGACATGAGATGACATAATGCCTTGAGAATCAAAATGACAGAAGAAATAATGAAGTAAGGGAATAGGTAGCTCATGTAGAGTAGTCTTTTGATGTTGGAAAAACATTACAAAGATTCAACATGTACACAAAAAATTGCAAGTTCAAAAAGGTGTTCCAAAAACCAAAGAAGAAAATTGTTGAAAAACTAGAGAATAGAATGAACATGTTTAAGACAATAAGTATAATACAAGGGGTGTTGTAATGTGATTATTGATGGAGGAAGCACTGAAAACTTGGTATGTATAAAATTGATACAAAATTTGAATTTGAAATTAATTTGAAAAGTTGAATGTGAAAGGCAATATACACAACCAAAAATTGATTTAGTTAAATGACTTATTCCTAGTGTTAATTGGATTTTTAATAAGGTTAAGGAACATTTCCATGAGCTTTGATAGTATAAGATGGAAGTTAACTCAATTGGGTATTATTTTACACTATCGAGCCTCACAAAAATGTGGATTAACCATATTTAAAGTCTAATTTAGACTAGGAATAAGTTCAAATTTAACAAAATCAGGGTTCAATGTTGTTTAATTGTCTAAAATGATTCGATCACAAATAAAATTTAAAATTTGATAAGAACTTACTAAGAGCATGTTGAAATTGCATTTTGATTTGCTTATTGTGAATGATTTCATGCTCACTATAAACTAAGAAACTAAGAAGCAAAGTTTATTTTACTATTAATATTAGAATTTTGAATATCTGGACTGGGGATATCAAATCACTGTGGTAAAATGTACAAATATTAACAAAATTAATATTTACTTTATCTCAACTAGTGATATTAAATAACAAATATGCAGGGTTCCAACCAAAATATTTCAGTCTTCTTGGAAAATTTATAGGTATAAGATATGAATGAAACTAGTAGTTGAAGTCTAACAATCACTAGGATTTATAAAAATGAATAAATAAATCTATACAATTAATGTTGTTGATAAATTGTCCAAAATAAATCAATCATGTCAAAGTCAAGCATTTAGAAGAACTTATTAATGAGATGTTGAAATTTCTTTTTTATTTCTTTATTGTGAATTATTTCAGGTTGAATAAATAATTGAATCTAACAAGAAATGCCCATCTCCTTATTAGTGATCTTATTGTAAATGTTAAAACATCTCTAGCATAAGATATTTAACTAGATATCTATATTTTATATACATGCATTATTCAATGCATAAGATGCATGCTTTGATATGGACATGATTTCAACTTTATTCTTAGTGTTATTGATACTATAGGACTCTAAGGTGTCATTCTCAATTTGTAAAAGAATAAAATGGAAGAAATAATCTAAAAGATACAACAAAAATGTCATATTTGCATATTTGCATATTGAGAATTGGAACCTAATTGTACGAACATTAGCTCTTGAAACTCTAATAATGCTAAACTTATATGTATCAGCTGAATATTATTAAATATTAAGATAATTATATCTATATATAGGGTGTTGAATATTATTTAATTTAATATGTAAAAATAAGTGCAAAAATTTCTAATATATAAATAAATTAGAAAATGAAATAAGCTATATTAAATACATATTCTATTTATCACCACTATATTAAAAAATTACAAAGTCCATAGGTCACCATGTACATCATGCCTTAAATAAATTGACATTATTATTTTTTATTCCACTAACAACCATAGGTCATCATGCACATCATGCCTTTAATTAGAAATATCGTATCAAATCCAAAATTTTATTTATTTTGTTTTCAATGATAATATCATTTCTTAAATTTTTATTTTAAAATAAAATTTTACATTACAATCTATTCTTGTTATTTAGCAGTACATGAAAATCAACAATAAACTTTATTTAAACTGCTATATTATTTATTATAAAAAATATATTTAACTAACTAAAAACATAATGTTAATATATTTATTTATATTACTATAAATAAAAATATTTTTAAAAACAAACAAAAATATTTTGAAAATAAAAAAAATATATTTAACTAACTAAAAACATAATGTTAATATATTTATTTATATTACTATAAATAAAAATATTTTTAAAAACAAACAAAAATATTTTGAAAATAAAAAAAATATATTTAAAAAAATTAAAACAAAGGACATTTTAATTAATTTTTATTGTTTAAAACTATATTAATGGAATGCTACATGAAAATGATATGATATGACCTTTAAAATAAATAAAGCAATACATATTTAAAAAACAAAACTGAGTCAAATTCCATCCCTGCTAGCGACTCACAAAAGAAAGCAAGTGTAGTTTCTTGCAGGAGGGAAGGTTTGATTTGAATTCAAAATAATCAATGGAGGATATTCTCATGTTGCAGAGAAGGATATTCAAGACGGCAATCGGATCTGCTGGGACTCTGGGACTTCGCGCTATACGGGTTATGGGAACGGGGAACCGAGACTCAGCGAACACGGTGAGAGTGCCGAAACAACACCGGAGAAGATTGATTAGACATCTTGGGAGGGCGGAGGGGACTATCCATCATCCATGCCATGGATTAACGAGCATGAACGTACATGCTCGATAAGCTCACCCCCTTTAAAGGGCTCCCACCACGTCTCAGCAGAAGTGTGGTAAAAAATTTGACGGTCATAAAAAAATGTTGATTTTTGTTATAGATATTTGAATAAAAAATGCATGATACGAATTAAAATTTTATTAAAAGGGTTATTTTACAAACTACCCATCAAACATTAATTTGGTTGCCAATGCTAGGTAGAAACTTATCGAGGCATCTGATAATATTTATCATCCTCAGCCCGAAGTACTATGGTCCTCGGAAGTGACCAAATGTAAACCCTACAAATGTCAGTCCGACCGAATAACACCGCATTAGTGACAGAGAAGCCATTTCAAAATTTTTGGCCTATGTGTCCCATGAATAGGACCTACCTGTTACAGTTGCTTTAGTAAAGTAAAGAAAGCCAAAATCAAAATGATTTTTTTTTGCTTCTGGATCGACATAACTATTTTCTAATGGATGGTAGTGCTGATATTGGCATTCGACCTGTGTTTGTATCGAGTAAAGCCAACGTGGTTGGGATGACAACTAGGGACAGTATTCATTGACGTGCACTACTTTTCAATATCATGATTCCATGCCTTAATTGCCTCCATATATTCTAATCCCAATTTCCTTCATCGTCCTCGACAGTATGCCCTCGTCATTAACTTACGTTGCTTATGTAATTCTGGATGGTTTACCAATTAGCATAGCAAAGATGAATCGCCAATTTTACCGAGTGAAAGGGGTAGAGGGTATAGTAGGATCAGATTTAGATCAATATCTAGATGCATCACGCCCTGGAATCTTGCACAACATTTCCTTGAGCTCGATAGCCATAGCCGGTTGCTTCCATTCATGCGGTTTATACTACTAGCTTGTTCCAACTTCTTGCACAGGCTACCTGTTACAATTTGGGGTATATGATAATGTGTTCTTAATTTTTTACAATCATGTGGAGCACATGGAGCGATTGAAGCATCTCAACCTGCATCTTCAATTCCAGTTCCATAAACAAATCCAAATCAAGTACCAAATGGCGGTGATTGATTCATAACCCATTAAAGGAGAGACAATCCCATTGCGGACAACAGTCTACCTTCAGCACTGACTGAATAATGTGGTTCTACTGCCATAGGACCCAAAGGTAGCTTATTCTGTAGTAGTTAGAGCATATCCCATGAAATACCAAATAGGAGATATAGATAGAGACCGACTGGTTGAAGAATATAGTAGATGGTAGCCATGGTCATCTCTCTCTATTTGTTACATGAGCTTGCAGAGTTGCAATCTTATAAATAGAAAATACGGTATAAATGGTGGTGCATAGAACAAAGGACTAGATGGGAGAAGAAGGTGGCGCATCTTTCCCTACAAAGTTAAATGGATTTTGGTAATGGATCACCACATATTTTACATCACCAGTTAGATAAAATGTGTATGGAATTTTTTTGGGTTTTCAAGTGGGGTTGCCACCTGTGAGGGATAGAGCTGGTATTTACTATACATGGTAGTCTAGGGCACCATAGCTCCTTGAGGTTTAATATACTAAGTTTAAATAGAGAGATGGAGTGGAGGGGTGATAGCAACAGCCAGTTCTCATTCTTCACCATTGAGATGATTCCCTGGATCCCCTTTGATTTTTATTGCTGGGTACAAATCTGCTTGACGCTTTCTCTACTGATCTGTGGAAAAGTGGGTGATAATTTCGTTAACAGAAAATAAAATTTAGGTGTACATGTTTGGAAAGAAACAAAGATTCTTCAGTTGGAAATAAACTAATCATGAGTGCCAAAGATTTCTAGACATAGATTGAAGGTAGAATTCAATACTTGAATGTTTGTGTGGATTTCTATTTCATAATTTCTTTTAGAAAAATTGTTTCATCTAATTGTAGTGGAGTTATTAATTTCTTTAACAACGTAAATTGATTAAAAATACAATATTTTATTCAACACATCTTTTTATGAAATGTAGAGTTAATTTATTGTTGTCTTGAGAGGTAAAAAGCCACAGAGAAAATATAAACCTGTAAGTAAAATAAGCCTCTAGATTCATAGAAAAATTCAATATTGTCGGATTCAAAGAAAGAAGAATGTATTTTCTTTTAAGCTTTTCATGATAGAAAGGCCATACATATATACCTTTCTAAATATATATATATACCTTTCTAAATAAATAAATAGAAACGTTTGAAGGTAATGTGTCAAATAAATTGTATTTGTTTATGCTCATATCACAAAAATGATTCAACCTTCCTTATACGATAAATCATGATAGGAAATTGTCAACGATGATTTTGTATTTATTTATGCACAATATCACATAAATGATTCAAACTTCCTTGTACGATACGATACATCATGATAGGGGAATTTGTCAACGATTGTGAATGTTAGCATCGTATTAAGGTTCAAATTATGTGGGTTTATGATATTGAGTTTCGTATTTTCTCAATAGTCTATCTAAAAATTAAAAAAATTGGCCATGATTTAATGGTTGAAATATGTTATATAAAGAGTTAAGGTTAATTTTTTACTTTTTTTTATGTGGGTTTGATATTCTTTGATTGACACAACCAATTGGAAAACAATCAATGGAATACTTCTTCTTATGTGGATTTGATATTCTTTGATTGAAACAACCAATTTGAAAACAATCAATGGAAATCATTTTCATTGAGAAGAGGGTGGGAAGTGAGGTGTAACAACTTAATATCAAGGAGTTAACTCTATTGGAAAATAATTAATTGGATAATGCAATGGAAATCATTCTCGTTGGGAAGAGGATGGGAAGTGAGATGTAATAACTTAATACCAAGGAGTTAACTCAATATGAGAGAAAAGAGAAAAGGGTGGGAACTTGTTGAACTAATAAAAGTAATAAAAGTGATGTGTAACAACTTAATATTAAGGAATTAATCTAATATGAGAGAGTTATGTAATTCATATGTCAATGTAAATTATTTTATTTAATGTCTTTTTAAGAAGTGAGAGTTTTGCACCTTAAATCTTTTTTATCCTTGATAGTATTTTGCACCTTAAATCTTTTTTATCCTTGATAGTAATTAATAGATCAAGATTTATGATGTATTTATAATAGTCATTATGCCATTAATTAAGTGCCAGAGTGAAAATGTGGTGTTGTTTGCATGTTTTGTTTCCTTAAAAGAAACCTAACCAACCAAGAGATGAGATTCCTTGGCCAAAGTGGCTTAAAATTAATTAATAGATTATTGTGTTCTCTTCTAACTTATTATCAAACTAACATTTATGTAGTGGTTTTCCTTCATGTGTTCTCTTATAACATCAAGAGCTAAATTTGATATGCATTTCATGTCTTTTTTTTTACACATTGATCAAGAAGACCTAGGTGGCAATACGATAGACTTGAGAAAAAAAACAACGAAAGATATTTTTATTTATTTATAGAAATTGGTATAAATATTTGTATTAAAAAGGTCATGGAAGACCCAACAACCTTGAGATACATGCACTTCAATATTTAATCAAAATTACTTCTTTGAGTTAAGCATTCAAACAAAAATTTTCCACAACATATATAAATAAAGTTTGACTAGTAATTCCCATGTAAGACCTAAAAATATAATGCCTTGAATATTGGTTGAGTGACAAAACACATATCAAATATATATAAAAAGACAAATTGAAGTGAATATAAGTCTACTCCGAGCTTCCTCCATGAACTAGTCATTTTGTTAGGTCCTTGGTCAAATTGAAGTTGAGGATGTCCTATCATAACCATGGCATTTTGTTGGACAATTTTCTCTCCAATATGATTGGAACTACTCGAAATTATTGGCTAATGTATTTCCCTAGTATTTAATTTCCTTTTTGTAAGTATTTAGTCAAGTATTACATTGAAATTTAAGGCTTGGTTATTATTAATCATGACTTCCACCAAAATAAGGCATGCTATTACAAAAGGGTAAAAAAATGCTAGGTTTAGATGTTAAGAAAATTATCATTTCTATTTAAAAAAAAAGTGTGTTAAGGAAAAATCTCATAGCTAAATAGGAAAGACTCCAAATATGGAGGAAGGAGTTTCCTTGGTTAACAAAAGTTAAAAGAACATACAAAAATATCTTTCCCTTTTAGGGAGAGAAAAAGGGGGGAATTAGTAAAGCTATAAGGGGTTTGAGAGAAGAAAATGAAGAAGGATTAGCATGAAATAGGAGGAATGTAGACAAAGATCAAGATAGAGCTTAGATTTGAACTAAGATACACTAAAATAAAAATATGCAACACACTTTATTTTGTGGTTGGTAGCAGTAAGGATACATGCTTGCATGACACGTCCATTCAAGTCGTAAATCTAGATATCTCTATATATGCATACTGAATAACATTGGGACATGTTGTCTTGATAAAAGAACCTAGGTAGGCTCAATCAGTTTAGGAAAACTCTTTATGTTCGCCTTAAAGAGCACTTGTCAAAGTTAATTTCTCTTAGTGCATAAGTAAAAGGAGAATGATTAATTCTACTTTTAGATGTTAATTATAAAAAAAAATCCTTAAAAATATTTAATAGAGAAATTGGTCATGCTTTTACCAATTCAAAAATAATAATTATGTTTATGAATAATTGATCTAATAATTTTATTTTCACCATTAATAAAGGCTTATACTAACAAATAGTGAACTAATAAAACTTTTAAATATCAAACACTTGATAATATTGTGATTAGTTTTAAAAACCCATCCATGAATGAAACAAGAAAAATAATAAATAAAAAGTTATGTTTGAAAACAAATATTAGTTATAATATATAACTCCTTAACTTTAGATTAAGGTTTCCCAATAATTATAGATCAATATGTGCAAGAGTGGTGACACGATACCATGAAACCATATTTACATAATAAATATTTACACATTAAAACCATATGATTAACATATAAATAAATATTTACATAATGACCATTGCACTTAGATTCAACTCGACGAACGTTGTATCCGATATATTTCTATCTAGAACCAGACTTTACCTTAATGTGTAGGAATTCGAGCTACGATCAATACAGAGAAGGTAGATCAAAGAAGATACGTACCTATATTGCTATAATAAAAGGAGAGAAACAAACTTTAAATTCCAATTCAAGAGTTTTTATTGTCTATATATCAATGAATAAGTTGCAAGATAAGTAGGACTGAAACAATTCATTAATTCATATTTAAAATAACTACAAACAAAGGAAACTATTAAGGTGTATGAATTCTAGACTAGGAATAGACATGTTGTGGTGTTTTATAGGTTATAGTAATTATTTAAAAAAATGCGTATATATGTATGTATGTATGTGAAAAAAACGATATGTCATTTATCTTTTATATACCATTTTTTATTTTTATTTCTCTTTTATCTTTCCAGAAAACCCTTAATTTCCATCACTTTCATAATACATATGGGTTTATATTACCATTTTCCAAATTATTTGTTTTGAGCATTTTTAAGAGAATTATTGATTAAATATTAGAAATTAATATATTTTTCATATGTATCTCAAAAATTTGTGTGAGCTTTGTAATGTAGGGATATTTGAAGCTTTCAACCAAGGAGTATTCAAAAGCTTCCAGAATGTTTTCTCCATCTTTTCAAGATTTGAAAGAAATAATTCAAGTTAATTTCAAGGAGAAGATCATGGAGATAGAATATCTTATCCAAGATATTATGGAGGATTTAAAGGGATAACTTGAGAGAAAAATGGATCGGTAATTATGAGTTGTTTATCTTCTTATTCAAAGTATTCAGGTATAAATAAGAGGGTTCTCTCATCATTTGACTAGAGGCATTTCTCTAGAAATAGAGAAATAGAGAAATAGTTTATCTTTTTGAGAGTTAGTCATGGATTTGACCCTTTTGTAATATAATTGATGTTTTAGAATAAATATTTGGATTTATCCATAATATATTTGTTATTTTGAGTTGATAATTTAGATTTCATATGAGCTCATATTTGTTTGTCAATTGTTATTTTCCATTGATCATTTGTCATTTGTTACATATTTTACCATAGATTGGTTTGCTCATTTTCACACTTTCTTGGTTAAGTTTACTTTCATGCTTTCTTGAATTTACTTTATGCCATCACCATCTCATATATCAATCCATAAGCCTCAAGTATATCCACCACCATGATATCTTTGAATTGGCACACCATGGGATCTACAGACAATCTAATAAGCACATCTTTCATCTCCCCTATAACCTTAACAAAAGACTGATGTAGTTGAATGATCTGTGAAGGGGATGGTATCGGTTGACCATTGATCTTCTAGAAAATGGATAATGGCATAACATTAGACGAGGCTACAAAATCCACCAAACAGTTATGCACATTGTGATTGAAATTTTCAAAAATTAACAGGAAAGGAAGAGTCTGGGATTTTGATTTACCGCCAATAATTGGTTCGTTTATCTCAGTATGTGATTCGACAGCCTCTGCAACACTTCTTGGTTGTGGATCAAATTCTTCCAATAATTTCTTTCTCCACTGAGGAAGATTACATAATTCAAACAAAGAAATATTTTCTTTGGTTTTCTTAATATTTTCCACAATATCATATCCCATGTTATATTCTTCAGTTATTTTCTTAATACCTTCTAGTTTGTTTTCCACGATCTTCACATGTCTATTAATCAGTGGGCTTGTTTCTTTTATGTTTTCTGGATTCACCTTATGTTGTATTTGAGTGGTGCCGATAATATTCTTCATGGTTTCCTATTTTCTCTTTGCTTTAGTTAACACTAGACTTTGATCCACTACCGGTCCTTTACTCCTCATTGTAACTATTACTGATGATACATGGATTTCCTCAGTCTACCCTTCCTCATTCAATCCTAATGTGGGTTCCCAATCCCATAACACCATTGTGGTTTCTTCATTTTTTCTTCCTACTCATTTGTTTGGTCTTCTTCTTCTTCTGGATCTGTCAGTTGGGCGTCGAATAATTGATTCATAACCAAATTCATTGAATTTATCCATTCTGGGAAACTTTTTTCAGAGTGATGTTCTTGATGAAATATTGTACATAAATGATCCATGCCAACCTCATTAAAATTTAGAACAACATAATTAAGTAGAGGTGGTTGGGGATGTCCACTTTCTTCCATTTTCTTGTAATGGGGCTTGAATGGATTTCTTGATGAACTAGCTCCCTTATCTTTCTCCAAGTCTACTATTTTGTTTGATAATTTATGCACCATTTTGACCACATTTTCTAATTGATTTGAATGTTCTTCTTTAGGCCTAGTCAACAACAAAGGATTCTTGATGGCGATTGGTTTTACTTATGGTTCTAAAGTATGTCTTGAGATACTATCTAGGCCAGGCTATACATTCTTAGCTTCTTCATAATTATCTATTAATGTAACCTTGACTTCCCTTTTTACAAACATTGCTATGGGTGGATATAGTGTTGTAGTGTAATATTCCACCAAGAACTCCTCAGCTGGTTTTGTGGAAGAACTGAAACTATTTAATAAAGTAGTGAATTTATGATTGAATTCTTGAACTTTTTCTTTCTTTTCCATCCTAGTAAACAATAATTCTTTCATAAGCGTGGCTACAATTTTCTGGTTAACAAATTTACTTATAAACACCCTTTCAAAACCATCCCAGTTTTCTATTGAGTTAGCATGTAGACTAAAATACCATGAATACGCTCTAGGATCAAAGGTATACAGGAACAGTATGCATAAAAAATCTTCGTGCTCAATGTTGAGAAGGTTTAGTTCGAGATAAAAAAAATTTAGATAATCTTCGGAAGAAACACCCTTTCCACGATCAAATTTTGGTGGCGCTCTTTCTAGGTGCTTAGGTAAATTGTGTAAATGTGCAGCCAGGTTGAGTGGCGTTCTGGATTTCCATGTGGGTTGATTAATACCTCTGGCCATAACTCGACACAGAGATTGTGGTCAATAATGCAGAAATTCTTGATCCGTAGGGGATTCAGGTCCCAACTGATCAAAAGGTTGAGTGATTTCTTGGAGCGAGAAATCAAACAATTCTTCCAAATTTTCCACAAGGACTTAATATTCAAAGTATGAGATTTATTTCTTAGGAGCTCAACTCCTAGGTAACGCAGGAATTACTTTCAAACCTCCAAGTTTTCTAACGTAAGATATTGTATGCCCCCAAAAATGATCGATTTCTTCAAATGGGACAGCGTATAGAGGTTATGTATATTCTTCAGAACTTACCCTTTCTTGTTCTTCAGATTCAAAAACAAAATCCTCTGGGAAACTTATTTCAGATGTAGTTCCAACGGAATTTTTTTTCACAAACGAATTTCCTATGTCAGCCATGCACTGGCTTCCCTACTTCTTGCCCCAAATCTATTGATGCCAGGAAATTCCCAAGAACTGGTAGTAGAGATTCTCCCTGATAATAGATCCCAATTAGATCGTTCACCATTAGGTATGGGGAATTCATCTAGTTAAAGGTCTGACTACCTTATATTAATCTGTTTAAAAGTGTTTATCGGTTAGGGCCGAATTCACCATTTATGTTTTTTTCTTTAATTAAAATATTAAATGAAAGTGCCTAACCTAAATGCATATAATTGATAAACAGAAACCTTACTAATGATGTGTAGGTTCTTACCTCTTGTCTTACCGTTCCTTCCTTATCAATTATCTTTTTAATCTAACACTAAGCTAACCTATCCTAGTCTAGTTTACTCTATCCTAATAAGGAGCATATTTAAAATTAGATAAACGTACTGTAACTATTCAGACCAATTTCACATATAGATGTTTCAATAGAATATGCACATTCATAGTAGAAATAATACCAAATAAAAATATGATATAATAAACCATTCATTACTCATTTCATACACACACAGTTTACGTAGAAAGAAAAATCATTCATAACCAAATAATTAATTCAAATAAGTTAGAATGATCTCACAGTATATTGTATGGAAGCAAGAATAAGTAATTCCACATTGTAAATTCCACACATTCCAACAGAAATTTTGTGTAGGACTTTCCTGATAAATAGGTCTTTCTTATTAACAAAAAAATTATTTCTCTTACAAAAATAGTCCATACCCTCTTTACGCAAGCAAAAGTCCCTTCTATCTACTTCTTATCTCTATTTATATTACAATCAAAATTCGTCATCTAGTGACCTTTCATTTACCCTAACCCTAGGGATTTCAAAAATTTTCATCTAGTGCTGTACATAGGAAGATGCAAAAAAATTCTATAAAGACAAAATTTCAAGTGGGCCCTGCCATGATGGAAACATATGCTTCCCATGTGTGAGCCTTTTCAACAATGGTTTTGTACTTTATTGGCTCCATTACCTGCACGGTCACTTCATGTATTGACAATTGTGTCTCTATCTGTTTCACTTCTTCTATTGCGTCCTTGCAGATGTCTTATAAGAGGTAAGCATTGACAGAATCCTTCCCAACCAAGTGGTTTATATATTCTTCATTTAAAAATTCTACTTTTATGATGTAATATATGTCCTCTTGTAAATTGTCCTACAAATGTTCCATATGATGGTATTTTCCTGGAAGGCCGGTGATCTTCAGAACCAAAGGAATATGGAAGTTTTCATGGACTTAATGTATCTTATTATAAAAGTCCTCATAATTTTCTATAGTTTTGGAAATCTTGTTGCTTAACCTCTGGGAGGATTTCCTACAAAACTCTAGAAGTGTCATTTCTGATTTTATGCCCTCTATTGTCTTTTGGGGTAGATTTTTAGGAAACTTTGATTTATCTTCCAAATAGGTCAACTGAATTTTGACGTTTTCTCCAAACTCCATTAGTCCTTTTCGAAAATTCATTGATTCTACCCCAATCACCCTTAGTCTTGTCGTCATCAACCTCACTTTGTAGATCTCACCTATGAGAGTCACATGAGCCTGATGTATCTGTTTTCAAATTTTCCAGGCTTGATCATAGAAAGGAGTGATATATTTCCTTTTCTCATTAGCTAGCTTCAGTTGATTCTCCAAATATTCCTTCTACTTTACCAACTCTTCTGCTCGATGTTTTAACTCTTCAACCTATTGGTTTGAACCTATTTATTTGGATTCTAGTTGAGATATTTGTGCTTCAAGTTCATTTCTCTCTCCTTCCATGATTACCATATGTACATTCAAAGCCTCCTTTTGAGTCTTCATAGCCCGGTATTCGCTTAGTATTTTCTCTTTTTTTGGAGAGAATGGAATCATGCTTCCTCTTTAAATCTATGGCTTCTCCTCATAATTTTACTAGATTATCCTTTAGCTTGAGCATATTTGCTTTGTTACGCTCTACATCGTCCATCAACTGATTAATATTGTCAGCACTGGCTTGTGCATCTTCTATGTTCACTGAGTCCATAAATTTTGGGTCCTTATGGGTACCCTCCATTATAGTATTCTCAGTGACGGTGACTACGTCAGCTTTTGTGCCCATATTTAATCGTTTCCTTGACCTCCTTGTGATGGCCTTCCTTGCCTTGTCAAAGATAATGGTGTCTAAGCAAGCCATAGTGTGCTACTTAGATGGGGTAAATGGGGTGAGGCCAAGATCCTCAAAGGGAATGTGACCACTGGTTATTGTTTCACTTGATGAGCTAGGAGAGTATTAGTTGATTGGGACATTCTGGGCTGCCTCTTGGTCTAAAGCCTCCTGGATTCTGTCTTCTTCCTCCTTTCTTTTAAGTTCTTCTGTTACCTCCTCAACTTCTTTTTGTGTTCTTTATTCATTTTCTTTCCTTAAACTTTCCTCTTCCTATTGCCTTTGGGATTGTTCTACTTGCCTTTTCTCAGCTTCCTCTTGTTGTTTCTTCTCAGTTTCTTCCTTTTTCAACCTTAAAGCTTCCTCTATTTGTTTATGCATCTTCCTTTCCATCATATTGCTACCATCTTTGCTTTCGTTGGCACCACTTTTATTAGCAAAACATTTGCTTAACTTAGTCAAATAATTAGCTCTTCTGAATAATTCTTCGTCTATGTTGAATAATTCTGAGTATTCATAGTGTATTTTCACGGCCGCGCAATGTTCAACGACCTTTCCTCTACTGTCATTTCTCTGGAAACCTTTTTCTCTAAAATGAAAAGTTTCCAGCTCCTTTACAAAGTCATCAGGTCCTTTTATCTTGGAGAATTTATATCCTCCTATGCAGAAAGGTAATGGAGGGAAAGGTACTTTCTTTGTTTCATGTAGGAAACTACCAACCTGATTCAAGAATACTTTCCTAACAGACTCTTTGTGGACCACAAAATCTGTGGCGTATCTTTCCAGAAGGGACGGAGCTCTAGAACATCCATACATCCTGATGTAGGTTCCCTCCCGCGATAAATAATAATCTCCATACTCTCTTATGACTTCCATCGTGTTGTCAGATAGTAAGTTTGGTTCCTTTAATAATATTATCCATTAAAGGGGAATAATGAACTCTTCACATATAAGTTTGTAATAAGCTGCATATTTATGGGCCCAGAGAATTTGGTATTGTACATAGACGGGAGCCTCAGTTTGGTTCTAGATGTAACCTAGCTTAGAAAATGGGTGCCTACTCAAAATCCAGTCAATGACATAAGAGGACATGTAAAATTAATCCCTCTTCTGAGTCAAACCTCCCTGTGTGGCTGCTACACATGACAACGGCCTATTAAAGATGATATCTGCCTAGTAAATACAGTGCCTTCAAAGTCTATATAGTAGATTAGAGGAACCCAATATAGTTTGTAAATAGTTCCATCATCTCGGCCAAAAATCCTATTCAACAGTAAAGCTACGATTCTGAATGGGGTCCTTAGGCTCTAAGATTCACACTCCCCGCTTTCCTTCTTCCACAACTATTTCCTTGGTACCACCATATTATTTGCATACTCCAAGGGATTAATGTTTATCCCTTTGATCCAATCCTTGGTCATCATGACCTGTGGTGGAGGTAACTTGTAAGCCATTGTTATGTAGGCTGGATTAAATGAATTAAGGGCCTCCCCTTTGACTCTAGAAATAATCCTCAAGGAGGAATCCGTTTAAGGTAAAATCCATCCAATAACTTCAGTACATGGAAAAATCTCCAGGCGCGTGGAAGATTTGGTAATTCCTGACCTTCTTGTGTTCTTATATAAGACCATCTCCTCAAGACATGCATCCAAGATGTCCTAGTCTTTGATCATATGATAAAGTTCTCCCCATTTCAATTCAGGATAAATTCCTGTGATTGCCTTTGTGTCCTCAAATCTAGTTTTCATCCTAGTGCCAGAGATAATCTCTACATCTGAGTCTGCCCCACTTGCCTTTGCCTTCTTCTTGCAACCCTTCTTAGTCATTGTGAAAATTATTTGTCTTGAACTGTGTTTCATACTCTTCTCAGTGAGCTAATACCAACTTGGTGAATAATAGAACCTGTGATATATGAATACAAACATAATGAGAAGTAAATTGAACTAGCAACAATGTGATTAAACAAATTTATCTTCTACAGAATGACAACGCCTCTCAATTAATGTGAATAAATGCATCATGCATTGAAAATTTAGAACAATATATAAGTAAAGGCATTACAGTCATGTCTAATGAATTCTTTTAATCTTGACATACCATTCTTACCTTTTAAGAAGAACACTGGGAATATATATTCTATCAGTTTTTCTCACTCACCCAAGTTCCAAGACAAGTGGTGGTATGCAAACTTTGTGGAGTGTGAACTAAACATAATGACTCTTGAATATGATGGATCTGAAAAGGGAAATGAAATCAGGACCTGGAGTTGAGATGGAAAGGAAAACATGTTATTTCTAGAGTGGATTTGTTCTCAACTAGGGGATCTATAGTGACTCCACACAGGTGGGATCTAGGGGAGCTATTTCTGGCTTGAAGATGGGATAAAAATATCTCTCCACACAGGTGACTCCTGGTTTACAACTAACTCCCCTAGAAAAATTCTCTTTTCTCCTCACCACTATTTTCCGCCGATACGTATTTGAAAAAAAATTAGTGGTAAGATATGAGATATCATTGAAACTAGAAATTTGAGCAACCCTAGTGATAGCTCAAAAACGCAACTTATCCCAGCATACTCAAACGATTCTTCATTTTAATCTTTCAAATCATTCCCAAAATTTCAAGGAAAAACATGACTTTGGTGAAAACCGAAATAAGGAGCAAAAAGATGAAAACTTATAAAACAAGTCTTTCTTATGGACATGAAAAAAAATAGTAAAAATCTACTTCAAATAGGGTTTCCATCAAGGTTACTTTTAGACTTGCAATGACCAGACCAGGTTTAAAAAAAAAATGCTCCCAAACTTAACTTCTTCCCTAAGAACTTAAAAGAGTAATTGGTTTTCCAGTGATTTGTTTTAACCATAGGTTCTTCAAAGATGGAGGGAAGAATAAAAGCCATGAGAATCACCTCAAAGAGGGATGGACTAAAACACTATGGGTGTAATGTACCTAAGTGACCAATTTGAAAACCCTATTCCATAAAAGGTGTTCGCGCTCTATCCACTATGGTGCATAACCAGTTGTGAAGTCAAGCACAACTCAACATAAACCAAAGTGACTTTGACCCATGAAAATTGAATAAAATCTAAAATTATACCATGGTAATGGTGTCACGGGCATATTTATACTAGACATGGAGGGTACATACAGATAGGTAAAGGTGGGAATAACCCTAACTGGATTTGAAAAAATATACGGTACATCTACCATGTTACCACCAAATATAAAAGTTTCAACTTTTGAAAACCAAAAGTGTCCAAGAGATATGGTGCCTCCGTCAAGCGTTCAATGGTCGTGGACTGTGACTGGGTATACGGGTTGAAAAACATCATTTAGTGATTGGTTTCTATGGTCAAATGACATTCCGATAAAAACTAAAAAACATGACCATATTTATAAAAAACAAAAGAAATTAGTCAAAAAGGTGGTTATTGGATCATAAATACGGTGGTTGGACATTTAAATGCGGTGGTTGGTGAAAATTTCATTTGGCATGAAAACACTGTCGATTGTTGCAAATAAAATAGTGACACCAACAGTTTCGGCGACACTCTTTGCGTTCCTCCGATTATATCAACGACATTATTAAGTTTTCTTTTGCAACAATGAGCGTTTTGGTGATGATTACCAAGTTTTTTCGACTATTATGTCGGCATCGAATTGTCGAGTTCCTCTGATGGAAAGTGATGACACTTGTATTTTTCGTAAGTTCACTTTTTGCTCTCGACCATTTCGACATAATTTTCTAGGTTGATTGGAGAGATTTTCGTTCGTTATTATCAGGATCACTTGCCAAGTTCCCTCGATCGTTCTAGATACACTTCATGAGTTTCATCCGATAGTTTCAGTGAAGTATTCCCAGTTCCTTCCGACCGTTTCAGTGAAGATTCCCAAGTTCCTCCAAAACAACACAAAAATAAACTTAAGACTGATTCTGTTGACCATTTTAGAGAAACTAGCTGATTTCTGCCGATACATCGGGGAAACTGACCAAGTTTCTCTGATATGTTTGAGCAAAACTGAGTTTCACTTGTCCCAAAACTTCTTTTGCTCAATCCTTTGGAAAAACTAAGTGTGAAGGATGGGATTCTTTGAGTTAGAAAACTATTCTAAGTACGATTTCAAACAAAATAGAAGGAGGGGCCCTAAAATACCAATTTTTTTGGGGAAGTAGATGTAGGAGCAACAATTGGTGACTAGATAGTGAACATAGGTCTTTGAAAAATCTATCTTTGGAAATCAAGACTGCTACTTGGTACCAAATTCTGAGTATGCAACAATATTTTTCAAACTACTCCCTGAGACTCTTTAAAAAACCAGACTTATCCAGGGATATAACTTTCATGCATCACATTGGACATCACCTTTTTGGGACTAGGGTAACCAAAACTAGGAGACTTGATAACTCTCCTAGGGCCAAAATATGAAATTCACTTGTCCTCTGTCTTTTAATTGCCACTAGATATGACTCCACAGGATCGTCACAAATTCAAACATATGTATTCATTTGTTCCTCATTCCCATTCTATAAGAATTCTTTTGATGCTTCCTTTATGAATGAAATGTGTCTTCTGAGTCTTCCTTAATTGCTTCTTTCATTTTGAGAATTTGGTATGGGTTCTTCCATCCATAATGTCCTTTTCTGTGAGTGATAAATTTATTTTCTCATCATGCTCACGGACGGAGAAGAAAATTTCCAATATTTGTTGTTTAAGAAACCTTTTTTATCTGATGGTTTGTTCCTTCAACATAATTTCTTTGATGGAGACTATATATCTCAGAATATTGAATCTTTAATATAATCCTTTTGGCTTTTTATTTGTATCATGGGATCATTTTGAATTCCATACATCCGTCAGACCTATTTTTTTTTTCTGTGGGTCTATCATGGCAGGCTTCCTAAAACATATGTTAATGTGAGAGTGAATGGAGCCCTAAGATAGTACTCTAGACCTCATGAGTCTTAGTTATTTTACATGGTTTATAATGACTCAAATGTGGGATTGAAGCTTGCTTCCCTTTCTATAAACTGACAAAAATTAAAGAATCTCATACTGATCAAAATTTACTACGCATGTCTTCCCATAAGTAGTTCCTGACTTTCAAATATGTTTGAGATTATTCGGATTCCTATACTTCCAGGAATCAAATATTGAGCTAGTTTATTATAAGCAAAGAACAAGAAAACCTATGAATCAAAGAAAACCAAGAAAGAAAATACAAACTAGAAAAATCAAGAAAAGAAAGGTTTTTCTTATTTACAAAGTTCTCCTAGATCTTAGGTAAAATACTGTTTGAGAATGAGGTCATTTACATGAAGAATTTATTTCGGTCCTTTTAAATCTTGCAGTTTGTAAGTTGAAGGGCCAAGCTTCTTAGAAATCTGATAGGGTCCAATCCATAAATGCTAAAATTTCATGTGTTTTCCCTTTTCATCATGAGGGTGATCCCACTTTAGGACTAGGTATCCTACTTTAAAGTTCTTCTTACCATATTTTCGTTTGTTGAACCATCTCTTGACAATATCCTGATGTTGGTTGAACCTATCTTTGGAATTTTGTCTCAATTATTCAAGTTTTAACAGAGTATTAATTCGTGCTTGTAAGGTTTCACTACCAAATCCTCTTGAGGCTTGAGCTAATTGCAAGGATGGGAGAAGAATGTTTGTGGGTAAAATGGCTTCCTTTCCATAGACTAGAGTATAGGGAGAGACTACTAAGGAATTCTTTGGGGTAACCCTATCTACCCATAGTGCATTAGGAAGGGCTATGTGCCAGTTTCTTTGACTCTCAATACCAGTTTTCTTTAAAATTCGGCTGAGATCTTTATTCGTTGACTCTACTAACCCATTTCCTTGTGGATAATAATTTG
The DNA here is from genome assembly GCA_001517045.1 of Pseudotsuga menziesii. NCBI lineage: Eukaryota > Viridiplantae > Streptophyta > Pinopsida > Pinales > Pinaceae > Pseudotsuga > Pseudotsuga menziesii. The sequence continues at coordinate 117,775 of LPNX010399434.1, read as the reverse complement.
TTGAATAGTGCAATTTTATTCCTTTTTCACAAGAAAATTCAGTTATCTTGATAGATGAGAAATAATATGCGTTGTAAAAAACAAGAGAAATGGGAACCCCAAACCTGGTTATGATGTTCTCTTGCAGGAAACTGATGACTCCATCCTCATTCACTTTGCACAAAGGAATCACTTCCACCCATTGTGTAAAATAGTATGTAGCTATGAGGATATATCGATGTTGCAGTGAATATTTTGGGTTAATATCTCCAATAATATCTATTCCCTGCTACTCAAATGTTTCTGAAAAAATAACGGGTTGTAATGGTCCTGCTGCTTTGGACAATCTGCCACCACTCCTTTGGCATACATCATACTTTCTTGCATAAGCATGGGCATATTTAAATAGAGTTGGCCAATGAAACACAACTCTGAGTATCGTATGAGTTGTGGTATCCCCAGAGAAATGTCCTCCTAAAGGACCTTCGTGCAATTATTTGACCACTTTAAGTGCATCTTCTTTGTCTAGACATCTAATAAAAACTCCATCATAGTTCTTCCTAAAATGTACTCCATTAATTATATGATAAGAAGCTGACTTCAATCAAAGATCCCTTTTCTGCTTGGAGTTCCAATGTTTTTGCAGATATCCTTTCTGGGGATAATGCACCAAATCTCTGTACCTTGATTTGGTAGTAGTGAAAATGGGACATACTTCGATTAATTTCAATTCAGCTTCATTCTCCCAATATTGATCTTAATTAGCGTGACTTTTCACAAGAAACTTGCACAACCCTTGACCTTTAATAATCGTAGTGGGTTTGAATTCCAAATCACATTCTTGTAGTGCAGTCAGCCAATTTCCTCTTTTCTCTCCCAATTCCTTCTATAGAAAGAGAGACCTGACATATGGAAGAGGAACAATAACTTTAGTTCTATTCTTCAAAATATAGGGCCTAAATTGTTTTATTTCCTTGAATATTGCATACGCGTGTTTATCTATGGCTAGGTAATTCAATTTGGCCCCTTTTAATCCAATACTCATGAATGCTATTGGATATTCATACCCTAATTCTCCTTTTTGAGTAAGCACTGTTGCAAGAGAGTTGTCTGAAGAAAAGGTTTATAGAATAAAATCCTTTTCAAAATATGGACTCCTCAAAGAAGGTGCATGAGATATTGTTTTCTTTGTGTATTTAAAGGAAACCTTCTCAATGTCATTCCACTTGAACTATACCCTTTGCTTTACCATTTGTTGCAAATGTTTCACAATTTGTACGAAATCATGTACAAACCTTCGAACAAAATTTATTGTGCCCACAAATGACGGCATAGCCTTTTTATTATGGGGCATGGGAATATGAGTTATAGGCTCAACTCTCTCTGGGTCTATTGAGATTCCCTTCTTTGAGATGATGTGACCCAACAATTTTCCTTCACGAACATCGAAAATAATCTTATTTGGGTTCAAATATATACCATATTTTCTACAATGGTCAAAAATCCATTTTAAGTGACAAACTTGGTCTTCTCTTTTCTTGGGGAAAACAGTTACATCATATAAATATACTACTACATAGTGGCCAACTAAACCTCGGAATGCAATATCCATGACCCTTTGGAATGTGGCTCTGGCATTTATTAGGCCAAAAGGAATTCTCCTATAAGTGAATGTTCCCCACTTTGTGAAAAATGTAGTCTTTAAGCAATCTTGCTTGGCCACTAACACTTGATTATAACCAGAAAATCCATCTAATATGGAGAACAATTCTAAGCCTGATACCATTTGTAGAATTTGTTCCATTGGTGGAACTAGATAGTTATCTTTGTTTGATGCTCTATTTAAATTTCGGAAATCAACACACAATCTTATCTCTCCTGACTTCTTCCTTACTGGGACTAGATTTTCTACCCATTAGGAGTGTCTAACCCTGAATATAATCTTTGCGTATAGTAGCGTCTTTACTTTGTTTTGGATTAAATGCTCTAATTTAGGATGCATTTTCCTGAGTTGTTTCTGAAAGGGTTTTACGCATGTCTTGTTAGGAATTACATGTTGGATGATGTGTGTATCATAAATCTTCAAATATTCATACATCCAGGTGAAGATATATTTATACTGTTGAAACAATTTAATGAACTTACATCTTTCTCCAGGCGAGCAACATTTTCCCAAACTGACATACTTGGGCGTAGCTTTTGTTCCTAAATTCACCATATCATATTGCATTAATGAGATATTTTTTCTAACATTGGCTTGTCTTCTAAATTTTTTTTACATATCAAACATTCCTTCAAGCGTCCTCACTCCTTTATGCATGAAATTTCCTTTGATCATGTCTCCATTTTGTAAATATGATTGATGTTCTTCTTGGTCAATTACATATTCTTTGAAAGTGTCTTCATTGGTTAGATATTTAATAATATGTTCATGATCATCGAACACCCTCATATTTGTAATGTCGTTAGGTATCAATGGCCTGAAATTAATTCAATAGAGCACTTATTATTAGTCAGCACTAACCTAGAAGTAGAAGTAGCTAATAAATCAGCCACAACATTTTGTAATCTAGGGATCCAATTTATATTAAAAGCATTGAATCGCGCTATCAAATTCCATACCTCAGCTTGGTACCCTTTAAGATGTGGAGATAAACAATGAATGGTGTCTCTTATTTGTCTAACAACTATCTCAGAATCACCAAAAACTTTCAAATTTCTTACATTTAATTCAATGGCTTTTTTTAGAACTTGGACTAGAGCTTCATATTCTGTGGTGTTATTTGTACCTTCAAAATCTCACCGACGAGAGAGAAAATGTTTATTCTTTTCAGGATCAATAAGGACACAACCTCCTCCCAATCCCTATTGTTTTTTAGAACCATTAAAATACAAAATACAAAACATATCTTCTAAATCTATTTGGTTAATAGCATATCTTACATTAGTAACTATATCCCATATCATATCCCATATTATATTCTTACGTGCCTTTCTTATTACCTCCTGGTTTGTTCTCCATAGTCTTCACATGTCTATTAATCATTGGGTTTATTTCTTTTATGTTTTTTGGATTCACCTTATGTTGTATTTGAGTGGTGTCGATAATATTCTTCATGGTTTTCTTTTTTCTCTTTGGTTTGGGAAACACTAGACTTTGATCCACTACCAGTCCTTTACTCCTCGTTGTAACGTTTATAGATGATACTTGGATTTCCTTAGTCTGCTCTTCCTCATTCAATCCTAATATGGGTTCCCAATCCCATGACACCATTGTGGTTTCTTCATTTGTTTCTTCCTGCTCATGTGTTTGGTCTTCTTCTTCTTCTGGATCTGTTAGTTGGGCCTCTAATAACTGATTCATAACCATAATCATTGAATTTATCCATTGTGGGAAACATTTTTCAGAGTGGTGCTCTTGATGAAATGTGCAGAAATGATCCATGCAAACTTCATTAAAATTCAGAACAATAGAATTAAGTGGAGGTGCTTGGGGCTGTCCACTTTATTCCATTTTCTTGTAATGGGGATTCAATGAATTTGTTGATGAACTAGCTCCCTTATCTTTCTCCAAGTCTACTATTTCGTTTGATACTTTCTGCACCATTTTGACCACATTTGATAGTTCATTTTAATGACCTTCTTTAGGCATAGTCAACAGCAAAGGATTTTTGTTGGCCATTGGTTTTATTTCTGGTTCTAAAGTATGTCTTGCGATATTATCTAGGTTGAGATCTACCTTCTTAGCTTCTTCATAATTAGTTATTAATGTAACCTTGACTGCCCTTTTTACAAACATTGCTATGGGTGGATGCAGTGTTGTAGTGTAATATTCCACCAAGGACTCCTCGGCTAGTTTTGTGGCAGCACTAAAACTATTTAATAAAGTAGTGAATTTCTGATTGAATTATTTAACCTTTTCTTTCTTTTCCATCCTCATAAACAATAATTCTTTCATAAGTGTGGCTACAATTTTTTGGTTAATAAATTTACTTATAAACACCCTTTCAAAACCATCCCAGTTTTCTATTGAGTTAGCATGTAGACTAAAATACCATGAATACGCTCTAGGCTCAAAGGTATATAGGAACAGTATGCAGAAAACGTATTCATGCTCAAAGTTGAGAAGGTTTAGTGCGAGATAAAAAAAATTAGACGGTCTTCGGAAGAAACGCCCTTTCTAGGATCAAATTTTGGTAGCACTCTTTCAGGGTGCTTAGGTAAATCATGTAAAGGTGCAACTAGGTTTAGTGGTGTTCTGCCTCTCCATGCGGGTTGATTAACAGCTCAATCCATAACATGACACAAATATTGTGGTCAAGAATGCGGAAAATATTGATCCGTAGGGGTTTCGGGTCCCAACTGATCAATAGGTTGAGTGATTCCTTGAAGAGAGAAATCTAACAATTCTTCCAAATTTCCCACAAGCACCGAATCTTGAGTGTATGAGATCTATTTATTAGGATCTCGACTCATGGGTAACACAAGAATTACTTTCAAACCTCCAAGTTTTCTAACGTAAGATATTCTATGCCTCCAAAAATGATCGATTTCTTCAATTCAGACATCATATAGAGGTTTTGTATCTTCTTCAGAACTCACCCTTTCTTATTCTTCAGATTCAAGAATGAAAACCTCTAGGAAATTCGTTTCAGATGTAGTTCTATCGGAATATTTTTTCACAAATGAATTTCCTCTGTCATCCATGCACTGGACTCCCTCCTTCTAGCACCAAATCTATTGATTCCAAGAAATTCCCAAGCACTGACAGTAGGTATTCTCCCTAGTAATTGATCCCAATTAGATCGTCCACCATTAGGTGTGGGGAATTCGTCCAGTTAAATGTCCAACCACCGTAGATTAATTTGTTTAAAAATGTTTATTGGTTACAGCTCGATTCACTGTTTATGTTGTTTTCTTTAATTAAAATATTAAATGCGAGTGCCTAACCTAAATTAATATAATTGATAAACATAAAACTCACTAGTGATGCATAGGTTCTTACCTCTCATCTTACCGTTCCCGCCTTATCAATTATCTTTTTAATCTAACAGTAAGCTAACCTATCCTATTCTAGTTTACTATATCCCCGTAGGGAGCAAATTTAAAATTAGAGCAACGTACTGTAACTATTCATACCAATTTCACATATAGATGTTTCAATATAATATGCACATTCATAGTAGAAATAATACCAAATAAAACTCTGATATAATAAACCATTCATTACTCATTTCATTCACAAACATTTTACGTATAAAGAAAAATCATTCATAACCAAAGAATTAATTCAAAGAAGTTAGAATAATCTCATAGTATATTGTATGGAAGCAAGAAGAAGCAATTCCACACATTCCAAGAAGATTTATGTGCAGGCCTTTCCCAACAAATAGGTCTTTCTTATTACTAGAAAAATTAGTTCTCTTACAAAAATATTGTATGCCTCCAAAAACGATTGATTTCTTCAAATGGGACAGCATATAGAGGTTCTGTATCTTCTTCAGAACTTACCCTTTCTTGTTCTTAAGATTCAGAAACAAAATTCTCTGGGAAACTCATTTTAGATGTACTAGCGGAATTTTTTTTCACAAACGAATTTCCTATGTCAGCCATGCACTGGCTTCCCTACTTCTCGCGCCAAATCTATTGATGCCAGGAAATTCCTAAGAATTGGTAGTAAGGCTTCTCCCTGGTAATCAATCCCAATTAGATCGTCCACCATTAGGTGTGGGGAATATGTCCAGTTAATGTTCTGACTACCGTATATTAATTTCTTTAAAAGTGTTTCTTGGTTATGGCCGAATTCACCATTTATGTTTTCTTCTTTAATTAAAATATTGAATGAAAGTGCCTAACCTAAATGCATATAATTGATAAACAGAAACCTCACTAATGATGTGTAGGTTCTTACCTCTTGTCTTACCGTTCCTTCCTTATCAATTATCTTTTTAATCTAACACTAAGCTAACCTATCCTAGTCTAGTTTACTCTATCCTCATAAGGAGCAAATTTAAAATTAGAGAAACGTACTGTAACTATTCATACCAATTTCACATACAGATGTTTCAATATAATATGCACATTCATAGTAGAAATAATACCAAATAAAAATATGATATAATAAACCATTCATTACTCATTTCATACACACACATTTTACGTAGAAAGCAAAATCATTCATAACCAAAGAATTAATTCAAATAAGTTAGAATGATCTCACAGTATATTGTACGGAAGCAAGAAGAAGTAATTCCACACATTCCAAGAATTTTTTTTTGCAGTACTTTCCCAATAAATAGGTCTTTCTTATTAATAGAAAAATCAATTCTCTTACAAAAATAGTCCGTCCCTTCTTTACGCTAGCAAAAGTCCCTTCTATCTACTTCTTATCTCTATTTATATTACAATCAAAATTCGTCATCTAGTGACCTTTCGTTTAACCTAACCCTAGGGATTCCAAAATTTGTCATCTAGTGTTGTACATAGGAAGATGCCAAAAAAATTCTATAAAGACAAAATTTGGAGTGGGCCCTGCCATGCTGGAAACATATGCTTCCCATGTGTGAGCCTTTTCAACAATGGTTTTGTACTTTATTGGCTCCAGTACTTGCACAGTCACTTCATGTATTAACATATATGTCTTTATGTGTGTCACTTCTTCTATTGTGGCCTTGCACGTGTCTTCTAAGAGGTAAGCATTGACAGAAGACTTCCCAACCAAGTGGTTTGTATCTTATTCATTGAAAACTTCTACTTTTATGATGTAGTCTATGTCCTCTTGTAAATTGTCCTACAAATGTTCCATATGATGGTCTTTTCCTGGAAGGTTGGTGATCTTCGGAACCAAAGGAATGTGGCACTTTTCATGGAATTGATGTATATTCTTATAAATTTCTCGCATTTTTCCATAGTTTTGGAAATCTCGTTGCTTAACCTCTGGGAGGATTTCCTACAAAACTCTAGAAGTGTCATTTCTGATTTTATTTCCCCTGTTGTCTTTTGGGGAATATGTTCAGCAAACATTGAATTAGCTTCCATTTAGGTCAACTGGATTTTGACATTTTCTTCGACCTCCATCAGTCCTTTTCGGAAATTCATTGATTCTCCCGCAATCACCCTTAGTCTGGTCATCATTAATCTCACTTTGTAGATCTATGAGATTCACCTGATCCTGATGTATCTCTTTTCGAATTTTGCAGGATTGATCACAGAAATGAGTGATATCTTGCCTGTTCTCGTCAGCTAGCTTTAGTTGATTCTCCAAAGATTCCTTCTACTTTACCAACTCTTTTTCCCAATCTTTTAACTCTTCAACCTGTTGGTTTGCATCTATCTCTTTGAATTCTAGTTGAGATATTTGGGCTTCAAGGTCAATTCTCTCTCCTTCCATGATTACGAACTGTACATTCAAAGCCTCCTTTTTAGTCTCCATATCTTGGTATTTGCTTAGTATTTTCTCTTTTTCAGAGAGAATGGAATCATGCTTCCTCTTTAACTCTATGCCTTCTCCTCATAATTTTACCAGATTATCCTTTAGCTTGAGCATATTTTCTTTGTTCCACTCTACATTGTCCATCAACCAATCAACATTGTTAGCGTTGGCCTATGCAGCTTCTATGTTGACCGAGGCCATAAATTTTGGGTCCTTATGGGTACGCTCCATTATAGTATTCTCAGTGAAGGTGACTACGTTAGCTTGTGTGCCCATATTTTACTGTTTCTCTAAACTCCTTGTGATGGTCTTCCTTGCCTCGTCAAATATAATACTATCTAAGAAAGCCATACTGTGTTGCTTAGATGGGGTAAATGTGGTGAGCCCAAGCTCCCCAAAGGGAATGTGACCACTAGTTATCGTTTCACTTGATGAGCTAGGAGGGTCTTGGTCCATTGGGTCATTCTGGGCTGCCTCTTGGTCTAGATCCTCCCTGATTCTGTCTTCTTCCTCCTTTCGTTTAAGTTCTTTTGTTGCTTCCTTGGCTTCTTTTGTGCTCTTTATTCATTTTATTTCCTTAATATTTCCTCTTCCTGTTTCCTTTGGGATTCTTCTGCTTGCCTTTTCTCGGATTCCTCTTTTTGTTTTTTTCTCAATTTCTTCCTTTTGCAACCTTAAAAGCTTCCTCTTTCTACAGCTTCGTTTCAATCATAGTGCTACCATCTTTACTGCCGCTGGCACTGTTTTTCTTAGAAGAACGCTTGCTTAAATCAGTCAAATTACTATCTCTTATGAATACTTCTTCATCTCTGTTGAAGAATTCTGAGTATTCACAGTGTATTTTCACAGCCGCGAAATGTTCAACGACCTTTGCTATCATTTCTTTGAAAAAAAATTCTCCAAAATGAAAAGCTTACAGCTTCTTTTACCTTGGAGAATTTATATCCTTCTGTGCAAAAAGGTAATGGGGGAAAAGTTTCTTTCTTCATTTCATATAGGAAACTTCCAACCCCATTCAAGAAGACTTTCCTAACAACCTCTTTGTGGACCACTAAATATGTGGCATATATTTGGAGAAGGGACAAAGCTTTGGCACATCCATACATGCTAATGTACCTACCCTCGTGTGAGAAATAATGATCTCCATAATTGCTTATGACTTCCATCGCATTGTTGGATAGGAAGTTTGGTTTCTTTAAGAAAATTATCCAGTAAAGGGGAATCATGAAATCTTCACATATAAGTTTGTAATAGCATGCATATTTATGGCCCCAGATAATTTGGTATGCTACATATATGGGAGCCTCGGTCTGGTTCCAAATGCACCATAGCTTAGAAAATGGGTTCCTACTCAAAATGCAATCAATGAGGTAAGAGGACATGTAAAATTCATCCCTCCTCTGAATCAAACCTCCATGTATGGTCAAACCTCCCCTGTGTCAAACCTCCTTATTCCTTGTAAGTCGTCCCATTAGTATGTTGTATTATCCCACATTCATGGGGAGTAAGTAATAGTTGTTAAGTCGTCCAGTTAATATGTTGCATTATCCCAAAATGTCTAGTTACAATCATAACAACTTGAAGCAAAGATACCATGTCGGTGGGAACTTGACATATTCACCTTCTAATCCTAATCGGTCTAATGATATTTCAGTCTCTCCTCCTTGTTGATCACATTTTTCTTACAATATTAGGTTTCCATATGGATTTTAATTCACCGATTTAAAAAATGTTTTCTAGATAACCATTATCCCTGATTACTAGGAGATAGTGATTTGCTGATCTTATTATTAATGCTCAGGTTATGAGATTTCTACAACATAGAGTGTAGCTCCTAAAGGTTGTCACGCTCCTTTCTTTCGTTAATTTCACACACAATATCTATGTTTGCATTTCATCCTTGGCTATCCACTAAGTAGCGCTTGACTCATTCCTATTGTGATACAACCCTCCCCTTCCCTATTACTATAGGCAACGCACAATAGAAGGATAGGTTGGGAACATGCTATAGTTCAATCCTACCATAGGGGACATGATTTGTGAAACAGATTGATACCTAGAGGGAACATATGAAGTTTTTGGGTTTAAATGGGTCATCATGCCTTCCTTAAGCGCTACTAGCTTTAAAACTATGTCTATATAGGATTCGTATTTGGATTTGGATATCCAACCCAGTCTTAGTAGAAAATGGCACCATCTAAGGCAAGATGGTTAAATGTGTGAGTACATATCTCATTTCCCAGGAAACGCAATCCATGTCATCATACCATCACCCACTCTCCTCACCCAGCCAAAGCTTTAAGAGATGGATAAACTAGCAAGTCTATGCCACGATCCTTAGGCAAGGATCTAAATGGTGGTAAATTGAGAGTACCATGCAAGGATTTATTTAATTTACCAGAGTCACCCAGTAATATACGAGAGCCTTTATTCACTATATTACAGGCGAGCAAAGCAACTAAAACCAATCAATGGGAAGGAAACAAAAATTCCTACAAAATAATTCACACCAACCAGTGGAACTACACCCTACCCATCCTTTATACAAAGGATTCAGTTGTAACACCTTTATTGTAAGACTAATAAGTAGAAAGAATCAAATCAATAAGTTCACACGATCAATGCCGATTCTCCCCCCCACTGTAATACGAGTTATTTTATAATACTGCATTATAGACGTAATTATCCCAAAATGCTTGGCTTAAATAGGATGCTCCTTGCTTCATGGATTAGGTGTCCTGGGGAATGTCATGGGTAATGTGGATTGACCTGAATGGGATAATGACGGGAAGCGGGCGGCTTGAACTGAATGGCATGGAAGAAAGCGTGTATGCGGCGATTGATGTGGGGAGCCATATTAGACAACAACCATTGCAATACCATTTTAGCATTGTGCATTTTCATTGGAATTAGTCAATTTGAAGCTCCCACCCACACCTCAGGTTTTAACCCTCAAGGAAATAGAATACTAGTAGATCCATCTCCCATGAATGATGCCAGTATATGAGGAAACCAAGAGAGTTTGCACCATCCATTGTAATTCTCTCATTATTTGAACCGAATAAGCTCATAACAAGGAAGGTATGTATTGGGTTGTGCAACCCGAGATATTTACCTATTTTTGTTGTTTCAATGGACTAGTAAACCAAATTTATCTATGGGATTTGTAGTTAATGAACGGATTTTCATATTTTCGCTCATCTTCCTTATCGGTCGTTCCTCCATGCGATATGGTGTCTTACAACATCACTCAATTCCAAGATTCGATCTCCCTTTATTTTGATTCCCAACCTGAGGTTTCTTTTGTTGCGCTGATTAATTGAGAAGCAAGTGCAAAACCATATTGATGAATTCCATTCAAGGATTTTGGAATTGATTTCGCTGCCAAATTAATAGGGAATCTAAGCAAATAAAATTGTAACCGAGTCGTCATGGTGGTGCTATATGGTGCCTGATGCAACAGTTGTGTTAAGAGATGGATCAAGAAGAAGTGCATACATATTGGCAACAAGGTGCTTCATATGCAAATAATTCACCATCTGGCTCTAACACACACAACGTGAAATAACCAAATCAAACTCAGACCATAATTTTTAGATATTGTTGCTACTGAAAAATCCTTCTCATGTAGATGAAAACTCGATCTTAGGAAGAGTAAATGCCAAAGGATTTGATTCCAAACATGTATAATGCTCTCCAGAATTTTGAAGCTCTCCTAGAAACTAGAAGTAAATCGAGAATCTCTACCTAAGAAAAAAAATTCAAAATACCCCATACAAGATATTTGATAAGTAGTTCAGGTGAAGGTGGGTGTAAGCAACCTAAGTTCATTATTTTATATGAATGAGATTTAAATTTAGCATCCATTTACTTTGACATTCAATTTGTCCCAACCCTCACTGATTTGTGGTACCAATACTTCAAGTTTTACTTAAAACATGGTACTTATTTCCCCCAAACACTTGAATCCAAAAGGAAGGAGAGAACTAAGTCGAATTAAAATCCTACAGATGAACTTATAGTCTGAACGCTTTCTCAACAAATGAATCTAATTCTGCTCCCCAAATTGACTCACTATGATACTTCAGACTTTATATTTCTTTTACTTCTCTAGCGATTTATACAAAGGGCTTGGCTTTCTCTCACCACTTGTGTTCCTCGCTCAATTTGTTGCTTGGATTGGAGTATACTTATTTTTTGAACTAATTTTAAATAGTTGTGTTGGAGTCGGATATCCATCCTATCGACGATGAAGAAATGGAGGCTCCGTCCCAAACGTTGAAGCTAGAAGAGTTGGTGTCCTTTGTAGGGAAATTTGGGGAGACTCCTGAAGCCGTTTTTATGTGGTTGCATAGGCGGTCAAAGAATATCCTAGTGAAAGTAGATACAACAGAAAATGTTCTTTGAAGAATAATCAAATGCATGTACATAGGAACGTTCTTTGTTTCGAAAAAATCCCTTTATTATTTAAATGATCCAACATACAACCACTGGAGACCCTCTGGCACTTTTCAAGTCTTGATGATGAAAAATGGAACCAAAACTGTAATGTGCTTTGAATCTATTGTGGATACTTAGTTAATTAAATTTTATATCCAACCGGCCCTAGGTATGATAAATAATGAAGCAACATAACATTATCAAATATGTCTTATCGTTGCTTTGAAAATATTTTGCATGATAGGGTTAGTGCAAATAAATAATAGGGAATTTCTTTTAAGTTTTATTTATTTATTTTGTTCCAGTGATAAAAAAAAAATAAAAGGTTAAAAAACATTAATATAATAAACACTTAAAAAAATTTGCTTGCTTTTATTATAATAACAACATGCCCGTGGGATATGATGTTGAGAAGCATGAGGAGCGTGAGGAGTGCAATGTGAGGAGCACGCTAGGGCTTGGAGCGATCTGGAGCGCAGCTACTCGGCCATGGCCGCCCCTAGGGGTGGGGATACGGACCCTCCCCCTCCAATCTCTGATGAGGATGCTTTCAGGGGGCTGATTTCCAATGGAGGAAAACAAAAAGGCTCCCTTTCAGTCCCTAAATTCATTAAAAAGCTTGAAGAAATCCCATAAATTGCTTTGTCAGAGACTCAATCAGTGAAAATAGCCCTTGCTCTCTCCGAGAGAGGTCTGGTTGGCCAGTTCATGGGACTATGGCCTTCAGCAAAAACAACAGATGATTGGATCCAACGAAACTGGAATCCCCATCTCAAAAAAGGAGTCACCTGTTACCCATTAAGCAGTGGCTTCTTCCTATTTGAGTTTATAAACAAGGAAGACAAAGATCTCATATTCCGAAATGGGCCATATTTTATGGGTACCCAGGGGCTGTAATTGAACCGTTGGACCCTGGATTTCGATCCCATGGTGGAATTGCCTAAGGAGGTGCTTGTTTGGGTCAGGCTGCCCAGTCTGCCAGTTAATTGCTGGAATTATGAAGCTCTTCAGAAGATAGGGAATGGAATAGGTAAATTCATGGACAAAGCAGACAATAAGTCCATCTACAATTGTGCCAGAATATGTGTGGAAGTTGACCTGGAGGTAGGCCTCCCGGAGGCTGTGAAGATATCTCTCGGATCCTGGTCCCATTACCAGAAAGTTGACTATGAGAACCTACCCTTCAAATGCAGAACCTATCAAGAGCATGGGAATTTTCAGAGAAACTGCCCAAAGAACCAAATAGTTGATAAGGAAGATGCTGAAGGATGGAAAAAGGTTAAGAAAACCAAAGAAGGCCCAAAAAAGAATGTGTAGGTGAACCACCCATCAGCCTCAAACCCAAGCCCACCAAAGGAGCCAATGAAAGAATCTGCAGGTCAATCAAAGGAAGCTGGCAAAGATCCCATTGATATAGACTCTCAATCCCCGTCCCCCTCAGGAAGTCCAAGACCTGTCAATGGAACGCATCAAGCAGAAGACCCTTCAAAATCGGATGAGGAACACATCTCTCTGGGCACCAAAACTAGAGCGGATTCAGATGGGGGGGCTACAGAGACCAACAGCTCAGTTGGAACCCCTGAGAAGGTCCCAAGAGGAAGGAAGCCAGAGAGAAAAAAAAGGGAGGAGAAATCATATAGGGACATAACAGCAGTGCTTCAGCAAACCATTCCGGATATGATTGAAACCAAATCTACAAAAAATGGTAAGGCTTCGAAAGGAGCCACACGCCCCCCCCTCCGGTTCCTAAATGCAATACGTCTCCTGGAACTGCAGAGGGCTAGGAAGTAAGTCCAAAGAAGAAGCAGTCAAAGATCTAGTAAGAATGTCTTCCCCAGATGTTTTTTTGATCCAGGAGATGAAAATGGAGGAGCCTGAGACCATCCAGGCTAGCAAAAAAATTTGGAAGAAAGGCGAAGGCATAGCCGTAAGCGCTAGGGGAGCTTCAGGAGGGATAGCCACCTTCTGGAATTCCTCATCGCTCGCTCTCCTTGATGAATACAGAACCACTCACTGGTTGTTCATGAAATTGTTGCAGAAAGACTCGGGACATAAGGTAAGCCTTGTTAATATCTATGCCCCGGATCTTCTTGGGGAAAAAAAAGAATGCTGGGAAACGCTGAAATCTTTCCTAGCATCTAATATTCATGAAAATCTTATCCTCATCAGTGATATGAATGTCACTCTCGCCCTCTGGGAAAAGAAAGGAGGCTCTCCTGTAAGAGACCCGGCAAGGGAATGAGTTGAAGACATCATGCTAGACTGGGATCTGGATGATATCAAACCCACCACTGGAAAATTTACCTGGTCTACTAAAAGAGTGGGACCGGGGCACATCTCAGCGCGTCTGGACCGGTTCCTAGTTCATTCTTCTTTCCTGACGCTGGGCCTTTTTGCTTCCTCTAAAATTATCCAAGCATGCACATCGGACCATAAGCCTATCTCACTCACTTTGTCCACAGGCGAAAAGTTGGGTCCGATCCCATTCCAATTCAGCCCCCTTTGGGTCTCAATGGAGGGATTCCACGATTTGGTCTCAGCGTCCTGGAAAAAGAATGTTTCAGGCTCTTCTTTCTTCATATGGGAAGAAAAGATGAGAAGGCTCAAAGCTGATCTCAAAAATTGGGCAAAGAATCTGCCTTCCCCCATCCTTGAAAGGAAAAAAGCTCAAAGGGCATTAGAAAACCATCAACTTCAAATGGAGGCTGCACTGGCCACGCTAGATCTGCTGAACACTGAGATCGAACTACAAAAGGAGCTTCACAAAGCCCTGAGAAGAGAGGAAGATTACTGGAGAATTAAATCACGTAGTACCTGGCTCCAAGCAGGCGATAAGAACATGTCTTTCTTCCACAAACAAGCTGAGTGCCGAAAGAACCACAATACCATCAGAGAGATCCATTTCTAGGGGCAAACCTTCAATAAAATTGATGAAATAAAATAGGCAGCGCACTCTTTTTTTTAAAATCTGTACACTGAAGAGATGGAGATACCTCCAAGGCAAGATCACTATCTGCTTTCTGTTGTCCCCAAGCTCATAAATGAAGAAGACAACAGAATGATGACGGACCCTGTAACTTCTGAGGAGATCAGCAAAGCTATTCATGGGATAAATCCTGACAAAGCTCCCGGGCTTGACAGATTCACGGCCAGATTCTTCATCTCCTGCTGGGACATTATCCAAAAAGACATTGTCAAAATGGTGAGAAAATCTCAGAATTGCAAGAAAATAGGAGGGAGCACCAACTCCTCCTTTCTAGCTCTAATTCCCAAAGAGAAAGGGGCTCAAAAATTTGCCAGATTCCAGCCCATTTCGCTCTGCAATACTGGATACAAAATCATCACAAAAGTCATAGCAAACATAATCAAAAAAATTCTTCCCAAGATCATTCCGGAGAACCAGGGAGGCTTCATTCAGGGCAAACATATTCAAGACAACATTATCCTAGTGCAAGAAGCAATTCACTCGAGCTGTCAAAGAAAGGAGAAAGGTATGATAGTCAAACTGGATCTTGCTAACGCTTTTGATGGAGTCAGGCTAAACTTTCTTTTTGTTGTGATGCACAAGATGGGGTTTCATCCTCAGTTGATCAGTTGGATCAAAGCTTGTATTTCGGGGCCTTGGATCACCCCTCTGGTTAATGGAAGGCCTGCAGACTTCTTCCAAGCTACTAGGGGGATTAGACAGGGCTGCCCTCTATCCCCTTTGCTCTACGCCCTTCAAGCTTCGGTTCTCAGTTTCCAACTAGACAAGAGTCTTCAGCAGAGATCGCTGATAGGTCTTACGATCTCTCCAAGAGCTAAGAGAATTAATCACGCTCAATTCACCAATGACACCCTCCTCTTGGGCCATGCCTTTCTCTCCACAGCTAGATCTTTTAAGAGAGAGCTGGAACTGTTCTCCTTATGAAATGACTGACATATCCAGGGTGTTGGAAATGGATGGAACCATCATGTGGGACTCCATCAAATATCTTGGAATTCCACTTGTTAAATCAGCCTCAAGGAATAACCTTTGGACGCCAATGATGGACAAGCTTAAGGCCAGGATCATGGCCTGGGGAACCAACTGGCTAAACAA
This sequence comes from Pseudotsuga menziesii, assembly GCA_001517045.1. NCBI lineage: Eukaryota > Viridiplantae > Streptophyta > Pinopsida > Pinales > Pinaceae > Pseudotsuga > Pseudotsuga menziesii. Next base: position 101,843 of record LPNX010399434.1, on the reverse strand, counting down.
AGCGGGGAAGCTTATCCTCATAAACTCTGTTCTTACTGCCATGCCTATCTACCAAGCATCCATCCTTCTAGCCCCGAAAGGAATTGTGAAAGACATTGATAGGCTCTTGAGAAACTTTCTTTGGGAAGGGGGTAGAAGTGAAGGGAGGAAAATGCACCTTATCAGTTGGGATAAGGTCAAAGCACCAAATATGGAAGGAGGGCTGCAAATCAGATATGTGGCCATGCAAAATGTGGCCATGGGAGGAAAGATTCTCTAGAAAATGATAAGTGGAAAAACCACTTGGAGCTCCAAAGCTCTTCAGACCAAATACTTCTTCGGTCATAAAGAAAGATGCCTGGAACACCCCCCCCGTACCAGGAAAGGCTCCTCCATCCTCTCTCTTTGCCTGAAAGCCACTAATCTGATTTCCTCCAATCTCACCTGGATTCTGGGGAATGGAAAAAAAATCAAGTTCTGGGATGACTCTCTTTTAGGATAGCCCCTTTACAGCACCGGGAGGGGATAGCCAACATTAAAAACTGGCTCCACTCTAAAAGTAAAATCACCATTTGGGACCTTTCAGTTTGGAATACCGATGATACATGGAAGAAATGGGATCTGGGGGCCTTCCCTCAAAACTTGGAAAATGAAGGGCGGTCCCTTTTAGAAGCTCTTCAAGGTTTCACCCCCCTATCGGCAAAAAAGAAGGACAAACTAGGATGGGGCTCTTCGATTGGTCACTATTCAGCGGCTGCTGGTTACTCAATTTTGTTGGCTATCCCTTGGGCAGCCCTTGACCCCACTGTCTGGAGAAACCTTTGGAATCATCCCTCCCTCCCCAAAATTGATATTTTTTGCTGGTCTCTTCTGCATGACAGCATCCTCATCTGGGACAATTTAAAAAAAAGAGGATGGGAAGGGCCTTCAAGATGCCCATTATGTGCCTGCCATGAGGAATCCTCTGACCATCTTTTCCTTAAATGCACCTTTGCTTTAGAGCTCTGGACAGTCATTCTTGGACAACTGAATTTGCCCCCCCCCTGCTCTTTCTTCGATGTTTACATATTGGCTTGAGACAGCCCCTTTCTCTTTCTCCAAGATGAAGCTCTTAAAACAATGCTGGATGTGGGTTCCAAAAATCCTTTGCTGGAAGCTGTGGCTGGAAAGAAACAACAGGATTTTTAGGGGCAAGGCGAGGACTCTGGACCAAGTAGCTATTAAGGTGAAAGTGCTCCTGGGAGATCTGATAGCTTCAAACTCCAACATAAACAATGAGGTAATTGCTGACAAAGATGAATACAGCTGGTTTCATAATCTTGACTCTTCCCTTCTTACCAGAACCAAGAAAACTCTCAAGTAGTATTCTCCCTGGGAAATAAGGCTGGAAGAACTAGAGTTCATAAAGTGGAGATCCTCGCTGGAGAAGCATGTGCTGCATGTGGATGGGGCCTCGAAAGGGAATCTCGGGTATTCGGGAAGTGGAGGTGTCCTTCCTGACAGCTCAGGGAAAACTATTCTCAAATTTTCCTGGGGGTTGGGCCAAAATACCAACAACGTAGTAAACTCTTTTAGCCCTCTGGCAGGGACTGTCTCAGGCTAGAAGGCTCTTCATCAAGAACCTGATTGTCATTGGGGATTCCAGCATCATTATCCAAGTGTTAAACCTGAAAAAGGCCCTAAAAATATGGTTCTGGCCCACTACTTCCGGAAAGTTTTAAACCACCTTAAAGATTTTGATGAAATTAAGTTTTATCACATCCTCAGAACCTTCAATCAAGGGGCGAACCATGAAGCTAATATTGGTACCTCCCTGAACAAGGGAGCTCTCCTCATCAACGGTATTATGAACCATGATCCAATCCCTTAGCATGATAGATGATGGGATAGAAAGGATCTCCATATCTCCAGTAAATTCTAAAAGGAAAGACGCCATTATGATCACGGGAAGATTTGAGGTAATGGAGACTGGACGACCTCATGATAAAGCCAAAAAATGGACTGAAAATCCAGCTAACAAGTCACTCAGGCCGTCACATAGCTCTGATACTCAGTTCCGAAGCTGCAAATTGGCTCCATTTGGAGTCCACTAGGGAGAAAAGAATCCAGCTCACGCATGATGAAGAAATCGGAGAGTATCTTCACTGTAGCAGTAGGAGAAGGCAGCCCGATCCTTTAATAGGTCGTTTAAGTCAGCATCGTGCCCCAAATCCTCTATTGGCAGAGAAGGAAATTCCTGCAAAGCTCTCAGAGAATCCCAATGCTCAAGGCTTAAGCTTGAAAGAAGGTCGCGACCTGGAAAATGGAGGCAAGCCGTCCTCCCCTCAAATCCAGACTAGATTGGGTTTGATCCAGCATGATCTAGAGGAGATTAAGGAGGCTCTGAATCAGATTGAGGAGGACTAAAGAATCGTATGGCAGAGTTGGAGAAAAAGGTTCAAGAGCTGCACAAGGAACACGGCAAGTAGCTGAAGTTGGACAGCTGAGGCAGCCCCATAGTCAAAGGCAGCTGATTCTTTTTGTTATACCAATTTATATTTTGTTTGCGGCATTATGGAAATCTCTGTCTATGTTTTGTTAAAACTAGGAATTTTGCAAAGGAAGCGACTAGGCCCCGTATTACTGGGTTATTGTTGTAGTTGGACCTGAAAATGTTGTTGTAAGGCCACTGGCAGCCGTTTAGCCAGATGTTAATACTAAAAGTCCCATAACCGTTATTGTAAAAAAAAACAACATGCCCGTGGGGGGGCAGAGCAAGTGGTAAATGGAAGGTCCCGTGTTCAAATTCCCCCCAAATTAACCCGTGTGCCATGGTTCAGGCACTGTGGTTGCACCTAGGTTTATAGTGGTAGCGGGATTGGATCCCTAGACCTCGTGTCATGCAAGTACCAGCCCATCCCCAGTTGTCGATTCCCCTAGTCAAAAAAAAAGAAAACAACATAAAAATTAAAAAAATAAATATTAGGTAAATAAACAAAAACCATAAAAATTAAAAATTGCAAATGAACTTGGAATCTTCTCAAGACCAAAAACTCCACGCTTTAATACGTGTCTTGCGCTAACTTGTTTTCGCAAGTCACTCAAAAATAGGTTTGAACAAGAAGGATTGCTTAAGGTGCATTACTACTTTCAGGTATAAATGCATTTAATGTATTTTCTTTGACTTGGTTTGTTAAGCACGTACTTTCCTGTATTTTCAATGCTCTCACAAGTTTGTTGCAGAAAAATGCTAACCTTTTACAGGTTCAAAGACGATCGATTTACATGCAAAAGTGATTTCAAGAATCGCAGAAACTTTTCATGTTCCATTGAAAACTTGAAGGAGTTGAGTTTCCATTATGTATGTCATGTCATTTGTTTCCACAAAGAAAAATTTTCAGAAACCATTTGCATCATGACATGATCATTTACCCTTCCTCTTTCAAAGTTCCCTAGTAATCCATGTTGAAGTCTACTTTGTCATTTCCTATGTATTCAACATAATTTTTTTTATCCATCACTACTGCCTTATGACTTCACGTATGTTTACTTTTCTGAGTTGCCTACATTTTTCCTAATTTTCACTCATCTTTTGCCATACTGGAGTCTTCTTTTAGTCATTTTCCAGACTCTTAAAATGTGAAAAAGCAACGAGCATAAACTAACTAGGGCTCGAAAAATCCACTAGTAGGTATTTACTGTTCCACCAAAATTATATTCTACAAATCTTTATATTTGCACTCGTGTTGAATGATGTGGTGTTTCTTAAGGCCCAACTTTCAACAAGTCTCTTTCCATCGACTTCAACACCTTATATGGAATAGGGATTGGAGAAAATTTTAGTACCTTGGAATCTACATGCCTTAATGGCAAATTTCCTCGCTAACAATCATGATAATACACCAATGTCTCTTGATTGATAGACCTTATAGGTGACTCGACATCAACACATTTATTCATACCTCTCAAGATGTACTATTGGTACCTTGAGACCCATTGACATCAATGATGGGTCATCTCACATTGGTTAATGACATTCATTAATGGTCGGTAATCCAATGACTTCTTTTTGTGTTCAACTACAATACATTTATTCACACAAGAAATAATTGTACCATGGGAAGGATTTGTAGCAGTTGCAGCTGATATGATTTTTGTTGGTTATTTATGTAAATAAAAGGGAGACAGTTTTAGGGGTAGCCAATAGTTAGTTTGATTCAAAAATAGGGAATTTATCTGTATCTCATCAATGATTTTTTCACTTGCCCAACTTCAGCAGTTTCCAAAGTACAGATCTTGAAGCTTGATAGTTGGCTAGTTTTTCACCTTGTTTAGATTGTCTTCGTTGCAGTTATTCTTTAACAGTATTCTTGCAGATTTCTGTTATTTTTTCTTTTCAGTACCATGGAGTACCACAGTTCCACTTTCAGATTTTAGTTCTTGATTCATTCAACCAAGGAGCAGTTCAGATCCTTCACTTCACATTATATGATCTAGAAGCAATAGTCATATTCCTATTACATAGTTCATCAACTTTTTGGGTAAGTGGAGGTATGTATTTTCCTAATCTTTAATCATGCAATTCCTTGAATCATAGAAATGAATAAATTTGGAAAATTCCCTCACCATGATTACATTCTCCTTTTCATAAACATAATATGTATTCAATGGGAGGGGACTATTCATTACCATTTTACATATTCACCATCTCATTTACCATTAACCAATATGTCTTTCCCAAACTATGATTTGTTTCACTTTGAATAAAAAACATTGCTATATATATATTGGTATGATTCATAATATGAAGAAAATACTTTCTAATGTACATTGCTGGTTCATTTTTTCCAACGCATTCAAATCTTATGTATTGCAGCAAAAATACAAGTAAACGAAGGAATGTTGTTAACGCAAGAACCAACATTTGTTATATTCATGGTTGTCACACAAGAACCAACCATAAGAAAAACCATTACCACTCATGCATTTCAAATCATGGGAAGGATTTATTGTTACACACCATCATCATGTAAAGCCCCAGCTACAAGGCCAAAAGTTTTAAAGAGAATCAATGCATAGTTACATGAGGACATGCAACATGTTTAGTTGGGGGGGGGGGGGAATGTTTGGTCGCAAGAATACGACATGTTATTCATCTTTCATATACCATTTGGCATCTTTATTCCTATTTTATCCTTCCATAAAACCATTAATTTCCATCACTTTCATAATACATATGGGTTTATATTACCATTTTCCAAATTATTTGTTTTGAGCATTTTTACGAGAATTCTTGATTAAATATTAGAAATTAATATATATTTTCATATGTATCTCAAAAATTTGTGCGAGCTTTGTAATGTAGGGATATTTGAAGCTTTCAGCCAAGGAGTATTCAAAAGCTTCCCGAATGTTTTCTTCATGTTTTCAAAATTTGAAAGAGATAATTCAAGTTAATTTCAAGGAGAAGATCATGGAGATAGAATATCTTATCCAAGATATTATGGAGGATTTGAGGGGATAAGTTGAGAGAAAAGTGGATCTGTAATTATGAGTTGTTTATCTTCTTATTCAAAGCATTCATGTATACATAGGAGGGTTCTCTCCTCATTTGAGTAGAGGCCTTTCTCTAGAAATAGAGAAATAGATAAATAGTTTATCTTTTTGAGAGTTAGTCATGGATTTGACCCTTTTGTAATAGAATTGATGTTTTAGAATAAATATTTGGATTTTTCCGTAATAGATTTGTTATTTTGAGTTGATAATTTAGTTTCAGTTCATATTTGTTTGTGATTTCTTATTTTTCATTTATCATTTGTACTTGTTACATATTTTCCCATAGATTAGTTTGCTCATTTTCACACTTTCTTAGTTAAGTTTACTTTCATGCTTTCTTGAATTTACTTTATGCCATTTTGTTCTTTATTAGATTTGGATTCAACGACAATAGTATATTTGTTTCCTTTCAAGCATTAGCATAGGTTAGGTGTGCTCTAGTCCTGCATATATATTGTTTGCACCTCTAATTTTACGAACTCTGGATTAATAATTTATGTCGAAATAACTATCATATAAATTTCGCTCAACAACCTGCACTTTTCATCCTACATATGTGTGTATAAACACAATATGGGATGCCAAGTGCAGGGGTGGGGGTGCTGAATGACCCCAAGGGGCATATGTTTTTTTTCAGCAGCTTGGGTGATTGGAATATCCAAATAACTAAGTTGATATTGTTGCTTTATGGAAAGGCCGTCACCTTGGAAATGGAAAATGGATCAGTCATCTCATGATCATCAGATTCGTACTAGTTATCATAAGATATCTCATAGAAATGCGCCATCCTAACAACTTGCACATTCAAAGAAACATGACTCGAATTCAAAGCATAACGTAATCTTTTCAGCAAGTGTGAAGTTACCATGTGTTGAGTTCTCTAAATAGTGAAATAAACCAATTTGATAACCTAGGATGCATTCTAAATCAAGGATTCCTTGTTATAAAAGAAGGGGGGACTAGTCACCACTCCATCTCTTAATTTTTTTAGCCTTCATATCTCCCTGTTGTATTTATGAGCATGTTTCATAAAATGAATCAAGGATTTGTGGTCGAATATTTTGATGTGTTTCCTTGTTCCTTCTCTGGTCCCTTCCATCATGGATCAGTTAAAGGTGTTCATCTCATTATCCCCCCCCATATGTGGTACTTCCCAGACCCCTCTCCTCATTCAATTTATCAAAATGGTTAAGAATAGCTTGATTTTTCCTACTATCTTGAGGCTTGTCTAACATGTGGGAAATATTTCAAGAACACTTATAGTCAAATCACATCTTAATCCTACTTCTAATATTTTGGCCATTGGTACGGATCCAGGTTTGGTTTATGAGCTCCCTTTCCTCTATCTTCTTCAACTTAGACTCCTGTTGATTTTGCTCCTCCTTTATGATTTTGGTTTTCATGCTCACTTAGTCAGGAATTTTCTGGAAAAATCCATCATGGATTGCTCTAGCTCCTTGGCTATGTTTTACCTAGTATGGATCTTTTCTTTCTTCTGTGGCTCTGTGTTTCTGTACAAATGCATGTTGGTATTGTTGCTCTTTCTATTTCCCTCTCCAAATGTGACTCGATTCAGGTCGACTCCTTTTGTCCTCCCTTCTCGGCTTCTTGGTTTGTGGATCACTGCCACCCCCCCTAGTGGCATATTTTGCATACAGACATGGTGACCAACCGTATCTTGTTATGGATTTTTCCTACGTTTTTGTCTCCCCATAATCATGTCTTTGAGCCTTCATTCTCCTCTCTCCTTTATCTATCCCCAGACAACAGACATACCACCCTCGTCCAATATCAAGTCTCCACCATTGGCTTTCAATGTCTCATTGACATCCAAGGCAATTTATTTCAAAATTCTAGTTATGGAATGTAGTACCTCAAATCACTTCTCAACATCCAATAATCTCAAGACAACAAAAGGAGACTAGTCTTAAAGAAGAAAATTCTATGTAATTCGGACTTCGGTTTGTATTCCCATCTTTATTATTTACCAGGCTATTGAAAAGGCCTTTTAGGGGCCAAGCAAATCAAGCTCAGTGATTTTATAAATATATTGCAAAACAATTTTTATATTGGTTTTTTTAATGAGTGTGTATACTAATCTCTTAGTTGACTTATGTAGGAATATTTTGAAAAACGATCACATAAACAAAGAAAAATAAAACTAATGCAACTTATTATTAATTTCTTTATACAAAATATAAAGAAGTTGTATGATTTAGCCACACTTCTTCCTCTATTTATTAATACAAATCTCTTTGTTATTGTTTAACAAATTAAACCAATAACAATTTTGATGTAAGATATAAAAAGTAATTTTATAATTTATAATTTTAAATAAACTTTTATAAAAAAACACACACATTTTTACCTAGGATTAAATATATATAACAAGCTGTATCATTTATCAAATTATTTGTACATTATAGTAAATATATATTATATATACAAAATAAACCATAAGTCACATAACTCATAATATATTTTTCATAAATATAATTTATGAAAATATTTAACCTATTTCATATAATATTAAGCTAATTTTATGTATGATCTTCAATATTCATTGTAACACATATTTTCAAATAATTTGACTTTGATTTAGAAAGCATAGAAAGAGATCCAATTTTTTTAGGTGTAAGTTATTTTTATCTTAAATTTTTAAATGTTCATAAAAAAATTACACCTCAAACATTTTGATCTCTTTAGTGTTTGGTAAATTAGGGTTTAATATGGATCTTTGAATTACTTTTCTTTTAGTTTTATTATTGGGTTTTTATTATTTGATAAATTAGGCTACATGTTTTTATTTTTTAGCATAAAGTGACTAACGTGATAGGATCTCCCCCATACTGGGCTGAAAGCACCTCACTTCTCTCGGTGCAATTATATGTTATCTTGAAATGGATTAGTGACCAAAAAGACATCTTTATAAGTGCATAATAACAAAACAAACTACAATGATTATTAATTTAAAATTTATTTTTTTATCTTGGTGATTTGGTTTCATAGGTTATAATTTTTATACAAATCATTTAAAAAAATATTATATTATAAAACCTTTATACAAATTTGTTTTGTTTTGATTATTAATGTAAAGTTTATATACATTATGACAATTACGTTTGACTTCAATTGTATCGTGTTTTTTCTTATATCTTATTGTTAATTTATAGAATGATTTAAAGATGGTTTTGTTAATTTTTTAATAAAAAATTTGATAAAACAAAAATTATATGTTATTTTGAAATGGATTAGAGACCAATTTTTTTTTATATCTTATTGTTAATTTATATAATGATTTAAAAATAGCTTTGTTAAATTTTTTATAAAAAAATTTGATAAAATAAAAATTATATGTTATCTTGAAATAGATTAGAGACCAAAAAGTCATTCATAGGGAGTAATAACAAAAACTAACTACAAAGATTATTAATTTAATATTTGTTCTTTATTTTAGAAGATTATTAATTTAAGATTTGTTTTTGATTTATTTTAAAAGATTCAAATTAATTTAAGATTTGTTTTTAGTGAGTGAATTGGTTTTATAGGTTATAATATTTATACACTTTTATTTTAAAAATTTTAATATAAATATTATTAATATAAATATTATTATTTGGAAAGTTTATCATATTTATATAAATAGTGAATCGAGCTTGGAGAGTTTTTTAGCAAGCTTTTTGAGCAGAGAAACATGATCATGATGACGACGACGATGACGACGACGACGTCACCACCACCACCACCAGGTTTTGAGCTTAATAGTATTATGTTTTTTAATCCTTATTGTTAATTTATATAATAATTTAGAGATAGTTTTATTTATTTAAAAATAAAAATAAAAATTTATTATGAAGTTGATTTTTCTAGTTTATTATGATCATAATTTGTTTAGATAATTTTTGTAAAAAAAAAATTCAAATTCAAATTAATAAAAATATTATTTTTAATACAAAAGCAATTACAATCTATAAATTTATAAGTACTTACTAAATTTAAAGTTAAAATAATTTGAAACAAAAATTAGTAAAACATTTATACAACTATTAAATTAAATCATTAGTTTAGGGTTTTCTTAAGTTATTTTAGAAAGTTAGAAAAAATATTTGTAAAACATTTATATAACAATTAAATTAAATCATCAATTTAGAGTTTTCTTTCTACTTATGTATTATTTGGAAAAAAAAATCTTCATAATAAAAAGATTTAAAAACCAAGCATTAAAAAAAATTAAAAATAGATCATTATTAATTAATACCATTTTTTTTTAAAGATTTAGATTTTCTCTTTTAACAATGGTTTTTACCACAACTTTGAAAAAAAAAAACTCATAGGGATAATGATATCTTAAAGTTCCTTGAAACATGAAAGCAACTTTTTAAAATAAATTATATTAATTATTTTTTAACAAAGGAAAAAATCTACAATATTTAAAGTTATTATTGTAATCATTAATATAATCCCAAAATTCTAGAATACATTGATATTATTGTGAGCATATACAATTTTACCACCTAAAATAATTAGATGGTGATCCATAAGGAGTTAGGCTCTCGCTCCTATATTATGTCTTGGGTCTTGGGTCATGAACCTATATCCTTATGTTTGAAAACAACGAACTCTTAACCAATCATAAGCACATTTGAATTATATTTTAGTACCAAATCAAGATTATAAGCTAAATAATAGATGCTTCTTACTAACATCAATAATGTTAGGATAGTGGGGTCATATAGGTTTAAATAAATCATGGGGATGAGAATACAAAAAAATCATATTTCAGCTTCGACAAGGAGAAATTTTAATACTATTTGAGCTTTGAAAAATGAGATGGGAGAGTTGGTAAATGAAGAGGCGCAACTCAAAGCTCTAAGAAAGTTTTTTTTCTCTTCACTCTTGAAAGATGATGGTACTTCTCACATTTCTGATCAACTAAAGGTGATCAAACTGTACCCTTCTTTCCTTTCTATCAAAGAAGCAACATCCTTTTGCTCTGCAGTGACTATGGAAGAGGTTGAAGTGGCTTTCAAGCGCTTTATAAGGGACAAACGCCCGGATTCAGATGGCTGGCCTATAGAATTATTTCTCTGGTTTGTCAAGTTGGTGGGAGGTGATCTGTTGAAAGTGGTGGAACAGTCCAGGATTAAAGGGAGGGTGCACTCTCCCCTCAACTCAACTTTTTTAACTCTTATTCCCAAATGTGAAAAGCCACAATCTTTTGCTGAATTCCGCCCCATTTCCCTCTGCAATATGATTTATAAGCTTATCTCTAAAGTTATAGAGAACCATCTCAAGCCTATCTTGGATAAGACTTTCTCAGTGGAGCAATATGGTTTTCTGAAGAACAGACAAATCCTAGAACCTATGGGGACCACACAAGAATTCATGCATTTCATTAAGTCAAAAAATATGAAGGCTTTAGTTCTGAAGATGGACCTTGTCAAATATTTTGATAGGGTGAATTAGATGTGTTTGCAACTTGTTCTATTACAAATTGGCATTCCCCTGGATGGGGTTAATTGGATCATGGGTTGTATTGTTTCTCCCAAGTTATCGGTCTTGGTAAATGGCTCTCCCTCAGTATTTTTCGAGGCTTCAAGGGGCATTCACCAAGGATGTCCCTTGTCTCCCTTTCTCTTTATATTATCTATTGAAGGGATCACAACTTACTCATCAATGAGGCTAAATGTAGGGGTACTATGAAGGGGATCAAGCTCTCCAGGCATCTGGCTTTAACACATCAATTTTTTGTGGATGATGTGGTGTTGTTTGGAATTGGTACCTTAGATGAATGGTCTAAATATAAAGAGAGACTGAATCTCTTTTGCTCAGCTTCTGGTATGTGTATAAGCTTGATCAAATCTTCATTTATTTATAATGATGTTGATGAGAATATATGTAGGGGTATCTCAGGGATCTTGCCCCTAAAAATGGAACACATTGACTATGGCTTCAAATATCTAGGATACCATCTTAAGCCATTGGGATACAGTGTAAATGACTGGAGATGGATCCTTAAAAGATTTAAAAAGAAAATCATTTTTTGGTCCCTCTAGTTTCTCTCTTTGGGTGGTAGGTTAATCCTTATTCGTTCTGTGTTATCTGGGATTCTAGTGTATTAGTTTTCTTTGGAAAAAATTCCCAAGACTATTCTGAATAGTATTTGTCAAAGAATATTCTCCTTTATTTGGGGTAACACGACTTAGAAGAAAAGGTTACACTTAGTGGACTGGATGACTCTCTCAAGGCCCTATGAGTATGGTGGTTGGAACATTAAAAATCTTGAATGGTTTGGCATGGATCTTCAGCTTAAAAGTTCATGGGCAGTTTTGAAAGGTTCAGGCATCTAGAGTTCTATGATTAAGACCAAATATTTTAAAATCTATCCCTGGAGGACTGGATAAGAAAGCAACGGTTCTCAGTCAAGGGTTCCTCCATCTTTTGGAATGGATTTATCAGAACGCTTCCATGGCTTAGGCGTAAGTTGGGATGGAAAGCAGGAAGTAGTGTTAGTATTAAATTGGGAATTGATCCCATCTCGGGACTAATCTTTTCTTTTCTTATTTCTAAAGAGCTTCAGCACTATCTCTTGGACCTGGGCATAAGCACTCTTAACCATGCAGCCAACAGAGGATAAGGAGCTTTGGGTCACTCCTACTAGCTTACTGTGGAGGATCTGAATTTAGGCGAGAGATGGAAGTTCGAATGGTCCTTGTATATCAATGGATTATCCCATGGGGGTATTAAACTATATGAGGACCAAGATAGAATTCTTTGGATGCATGATACCAAAAACAGTGAAGTCTATGCCAGCCTTACATATGACCTTATTGTTTCCACTTATTTATCAAAATCACAAGTTTTGTTTCATACACAAATTTGGACCTGTCATATTCCGTTGAAATTTAAATGCTTTTTGTGGCTCAGCCTGGAAAATCGTATTTCTACATGGGATAATTTGTTAAAAAGGGGAGGGGTGGCAGGAGCGGGGGGGATTCTCTTGAATCTCGAAGGATATGTAGACCAGACCTTTGCTTGGGGGCTTGGGAGAAGAACCAATAACGAAGTGGAGTGGTTGGCCCTTATCCAGGGTCTTCATCTTTTAAACACTAAGAAGCTTCGCAACGTTCTGATATTTGGGGACTTAAGGCACGTCATCTACAAGTTGGTCAATGGATATCCTACAGGAGCCATCAAATGTCGTCGGTTATATGGGAAAGCCAAGCTTCTTATGTCCAAATCCTATGAGATTTATCACATCCTTCGGCAAAACAACACAGCAGTGGATAGTATGGCCAATGTGGGAGCCTCCCTCCCGCAAGGACTTTACAGTCATAATGGAGCCTAGCCCACTCTCAAACCTATTCCTTAATGAGGCGCTGGATGAATTCTCCTCACTTAATCACTTCTTGGATTTTCTTATTGATACATTTAACCCTCCCTCAACTCAACAAAAATACCTCACCCCTCCCTCCTTCACCTTCTCTTTTCTTTTTTTCCCCTCCCTCCTTATCTTCTTCCCCTTTTTCCTCCTTTTTCCTCACCCTCCTACCTTATCCCCTCCTCATTTTAGTCCTCTCTTCCGCCTTCATATCCCCCCCCTCCGATTTTCCCCTCCCCTTCGCAGTTGGCCTCCACTCTATTTTTGCCGGCTCTTTGCATTTAATCGCCCGTCCTCCCAGCACCTATCCCCTGGCCACATGGACTATGGTCTTCTCTCCTTTCACTTCGAGCTCTCCCTGCATTAAATCTCTTAGGCGGTGGGTTTATTGTTATCCTCCCCCGCACGCTTGCTCTTTCTCCGGCCCTCTCCTTATGCCGCTCCATTGCAACGCCATTTATTCCCTCTCAGTTTCGGATCAGTCTGGTTCTCACGGCAAGCTTCAAATTCTCCAGGAGGTGGTGACTGGTATTAAAGGAGGTTGGCTGCACGGCATCCCTTGGCAGGCTCTCCCCTTGACTTGCTCATTTGTGAAGGAGAGGCTTGCTCTCGCAGCCTTCTCCAACTGCCACTGTAATTACTCTTCTGCGTTGTGGCCTCTAGGCACTGGTTCTAGCATAAATACCACTCTCTTTGGCAGCCCGCATCGTGTTTTTGGTTGCCTTTGCTCCGGGTGGCAGGAAGGCGCGGTAGGAACGTTGGTCTGCTCTGACAGCCAGGGGGGTTCGGTGCTTCAGCAAGAACTTTCAGTGCTGAGTCGCATTCTTAATTCTCCCGTGCTAGAGTTTTCAGACAGCACTCTAATTGCTGATCCTCTGTTCAGTCAGTTCGATTGCCTAGAAATCTCCACTGATTTTGGCAGGATGGCTCAACCCGGGGACAATGCAGGCATCCAAGACATTAAGAAAAATTTGCGGCGCCTGTATGAGATGGTAGCCATAGGAATCATGGACAACAAGGAGGTAGCCCGGGATATCAAAAAGATGGAGGAAACTATGAGTTATACTTCCCTACAGATCAGTAACCATGATTCCCGGATCGATGACAATGAAAGCACCTTGCGAGAGATGCTGGGGAAGGTGGATAGGATTCAGGAAGACCTCGCGCGACTCATCACCATGAACCAGGGAAGTAGGGTCAATGGAGCAACTGTTGAAGCGGAGCGTCCAATGGAGGAAGAGTCAGTAGTGCAACAAAAACACTTCAGAGGCAACCTGTAATCTGGTTTTTTAGTATGGATACATGTTTTTTTGTCTCTTATTATGTAAGCAATATATAAGGGTATATACTGCCCGAGCTGTTAGTTATCATGGAAGAAATTTGTATGCAGTTTTTTGGACTACTTCTAGGCTTAGCCTGCAGTGCTCTACCTCTGATCTGCAGGATTATCCTTCCTCTTTTTTGATCTGTTCTGAATGGCTGTGCACAGCCTATTTATAATATACTTTTTTCAGTTTTTGTTAAAAAAAAAATTGTTAAAAAGGGGGTGGTTTGGGCCCAACTTGCGTTGTCTGTGTAATTCAAATGAGGAGAATGTGAACCACATGTTTATATCTTTCCTGTTTACTTTGGATGTTAGAGAAAGAATTTGCCAGACAAATAGCTTCAATTTTCCCTGGCTTGCACTTTCTCTGGATGTGAATCTCATTGACTGATTTAAGCATAGGCGGGAGTTTTATTATTTGCATGTGTTTTACATTTGGAATATTTGGATATGCCGCAACTCTTGTATTTTTGAAGAAAAATGATCGGATATTGAATCAGTTGTTACAGAACCATGGATCAGGTCCTTTCTTACCCATGGGTTTTAAAAAATAAGAAGGGCACTGTCATTGAGCATGTTCAGAACATCATCTGTCCATATGTTTTTTTCGAAGGGGAAACATCCTGTTGTGTTGGTTTTACTCTGTTGAACTTAATCAATCTCATTCTTTCCTTTGTAAAATGGGATGTGTGTCCAAATCAAATACTAGGGATAAGCTATTAGCTCTTTGGGCACTACTCATTTTGGCAGCATCCATGGGACTGCCTTCCCTTTCTGTGCGGGGAGACTCCTTTGTGATTATAAATTGGACAAACTAAAAAGCAACTCTTTTAGCTTTGAATTTGGATCACTGGTGTGACAGAATTTTGGAAACCAAATGAGATTTATTATCCCTTGACTTTAGGCATGTCTACATGGAGCATAATATGAGTGCAAACTCCTTATCCAAGGAAACACTTAATATGAAGGCTAGTCTTCTCTCCTTCTCAGAACTATGGGAAGGATAAATTATTAAGGAAGGCTTGATTGAGCTCTTTTAAGAGCTTGTTTTTTCAGTTATTTGTGGCATACTCATTTTTTGCCCTTTTCGAGCATGGGACTCTTTAGCCTGTCCTCTTGTATTAGCTGGGGATATTATTCTTGTTTTGATACCCCTGGGGTGTTTTTTTTCCACCCGTGATGCCTCCTTGGATAAGTTGTCCGGGATCATTCTATTCTCTATGTGGTAATGCTTCTTCATTCTTTCATTGGGATTTTGAGTATTTCCCCTCTCCTTGGGAAAGTATATGTTTTTTTTTAATCTCTTCATATGTTTGGAATGGATTTATGTCATGATATTGTACCAGTTACCTTTGATTCATTTTGAATATCAAGGAACAACTATTTTTCTTCTGGAAAAAAGAAGAAGCTTTAAATAACATCTAACCGTAATCTTATATATAAAATCAATTACTATCATGTTTAATCCCTTACTCAATAAGAATATCATTTATTAATAATGATGATGGTTAATATAAAGAAAACCAACTTTGTTTTATCAAATATAAACAAACCATTTAATTTATTTTAAAAATTAAAATGGGAATAAAAATAAATAACAATAATTTGGTATTTTAATATTAAAAAATTATTTATTTTATTATATATATATATATAATTCAATAATATTTTTCTATGATGAAAAAAAAATGTAGTTATTGGTAACTTAATCAATTAAAATAAAAACATTATGAACTCAACCAACGTAATTCGGAGACACATAATTTATAAAAAACAATAATCATGTTAAAGTAGTTACAATGATAGATAAATTTGTAAATTTTTATTTCAATGCCCCATGTCTAAGCAATAAGAGATTTTATTTTATTTTCTTTGAAATAAATGAATATGATACGTATTAAAAAATAAAGTGTATAAAAATTAATATTAAAATCTTTTAACTTACAAATAAATAAGTGTTATAGATGAGACTTATGTGGTGATATTGTTACATGCCATTGCAAGTTAACGATAGTAAACTAATTGCAAAGGATTAGCAAGGATTTTCAATTGATCAGTTCAGTGACATGAAGATTTCAACGTTTATGAAGTTTCACAAATACTAAGGAGGGCAATATGTTATTTCATTTATTTGTGTATTTAGTTCAAAGAGGAATGCACCCCTAGAGATTAGCTCATGAGATTCTCTTTTATATGCACCTTGGTTGCAAGGAAATATTTATGTATAAGCAGCAGTAGAGACAAGTCATGGTCATGAGTTTGCTTTATTCTTTACCACCTGTCCATAATCCCATATAATATTAAGTACAATAATTTATAAAACTCTAAAAACAAAATAATAATAAAATATATCAATTTAAATTTAATTAAATTTAAACCATTTATATCTAGCTAGACGTTGTAGGGTTTGTCATAGCATTATTACATATATTTAAAAGAAAATTGTGAATGTCAATTGAGTATCTAAACACAAGTAGATATATAACATTATTACATACATTTTCAGATTTATAAACACCAGTTTTTGTCTTATCTACCCTCTACCATAAATTGCAGTCAAGGTTTTATTAATAGCTTGGCTTTGCCAGCTTTTATTACACCTTGTCTAGTTTTACTTATAAGCTATTAAAAGATAATAAATTATTTCATTTGCATTGACTTTAAAATATGAATAAAATGAAAAACCATTCATCAATCATCCATCTTATATATTTATTAGTATGTCTATAAGCATTCCAAATTTTTTTAATTAATTAATAATAAATAAATTTATTTATTCTAATTAGTAAATTTACTATATTCTTCATGTATAAACAAACAACAAACCCTAATGATAACCGTGCATCAAATTGAATGGATTTGAACAAAAGGAAGAGGAAAAAACAGTTTTTTTATTCTTATCATCAATTACCCATTTTATATTTTTCAATTTTTTATTATTAAAGGCTTATTTTTTATTCATAGAATTTCAATAATGAATCGCTATTACAATTCACATAGCTAATCTGCACATATCGTACCAATTCTTACTTTATTGGGTATTTAACTGATATATATATAATTTTTAATATTAAAACATAACTTTTATGCATATTTTATATTTTCCATCCAAAACAACAAAGACATATATTGGTTATTCAATAGGTAAAAAATGGTAAAGCCAAAATAACACATACGTTTTGGATATTCTTTCCTTTGTGGCTAAGAAATGGTAAAAACGATCACCGATGTTGGTTGGATATGTAAATGATGTACAATAATTCTCTAATTCCAACTTTGTCTTTAACTCCAACAATTTATTATGATTGTTGATACAGAGGAAAAATAAAAATTGAGAATTGTTCCACATGAATCCATGCAAAGGGATGTTTGTATATGTTTGCCATGTCGATGAGTTTTTGTGGTTTTAATTGCTGGAGAAAACTCTGTTGGAAACAACAATTATGAACAACTTGCACAATTAAACTCTCAAATTGAAACTAAACATATAGCAATTCAAACGAGGAATAAATCCAATGTCAAATATTTGCAAGATAATTTATTTTTGTTTTAAGATCATTAAATGGATTGTATAAATTACATATGTGGACTAGAAATAAACGACTAAAATTAAGACTTCCAAGGATTAAATTTCCCAGAAATCGTTTGAGTTTATAAGATTGTATTGAGGATTAAGGTCAGTTAGTAATTGTTGTTGAGGATTAATTTTCCCATAAATTATTTGAGTTTATAAGATTTTATTGAGGATTAAAGCCAATTAGTAATTGATGTTATATGTATGGAATCTACATATAATTTTGAATCAGAATATCATGGAGCACATTGTAGAATGCACCAATCTCCTTCAGAGCAATGTCTCATTAGAGAATAAAAGATTGAAATTGTATTAGTTAGGTTTTAGGAGTTTGGTGATTGAGAATAGCAAGGTCAAGGAGATCTTTATTGTACTTTCTAAGTGGTGTTGGTCTCATAACGTAAGATCTGGTGTTTAAGCATCTTCATAAACCAACGCATATGTGGCGTGTAAGCATAACCAAGAAAGTAACAGTGAGAAAGTTGTTAAAGGTTCGAGCAATCATGACTGAAAAAGAATTAGGGTTCACATTGAGTTTAAGGCTCAGAGCTCTCACCTTACCCTGACATAACCTACGATGTGACCTGTTGGGCATCTAAAAGTGGTCTTAATTATTTAATGAGTTTTGAATAAATAAAAGGGATGGAAGGAACTGCCACTATTCCATCTAGATAATGGATATGAACCAAAAACTAGAAGAGGGAAGGGCCCTGGGCTCACTTGCCAAGAACTTCTTTGTTAAGACAGATTGAGCGAGCTTGATCTAGATATTTAACATATAAATCTTGGTCTGTATGCATCTTATTTTTTAGGGTATGGTACTATAGGCTATGGTTCTTTAATTTACTCTGCTGCTGGGTTTTCTAATTAATGGTCTTGTTGTGTTCACAAGGGATTCACCTTGTTGAGAAATATCTTATCACATTCATTCACAAAGGAGGGTTTTTTAATTGTGGAAAATAAGGTCAATATATTGTAGGTATTGAGGGGAGGAGAGTAGGGTATGGTGGGTTTATAGGTATTGGGGGATATAAAAAGGGGTTTCTAGTAAACATAGGGAATATATCATAAAAATAGGGTTTATTTAATTATAAATATGTATTCCGATGGGGGATCAACAAAATGATTTTTGTAGGTAATCATCAACATCTAGTGAAATAGGGGTATTATTTAATATCCCATGAATGAAGGTTCTATGACATGGTTTCACCGAGTGAATACTTGTGGTTGTGTGTCCTCCTACTGGTAGATTGTGCTTAAGAAAATACTGACAATAGTGCTATATATGCCACTTATATGATGCATCTTTATCTAGATAAGTATCTTCCCATGACTATGATGATGTCGGTCCCTATGCTACTACTGGAGGATCTAGAACTTTCAATAGGCATGTTGAGGGTCATTCTTATGGAGAAACATGTTATTGTTCCACCCATTCAAATAAATCAACAAATTTTGAATTTCACTCAGTGTACTTTAATTTTTTTCGAACATCTCGCTAGACATTAAAAGGATGCTACCTTCCCCTATTTTAATGTATATTCCATGGGGTATGCATCTGCTGAACCAACTGATTAGACCAAGAGGAAACATCAATAATAGTTGCTTGCTCACACTAAGATATTCTGTGTAGAGTATGTAGTCTCTAATAGCGACGGATGTAGATCCATCTTGCATATTTAGAGTGGTGTAAGACTGAGTATTTAAATAAAAAGAAATTATTATATTAAAAAAGGAGGGAAGGATTGACAACATGACATGCATTACATGAGTTGGCATGCAACAGTCTATTTCCTCTATCTAGTGCTTTACCACAAACTACAAGCTAGTATTAAGCAAGTAATCCCTTGGGATACTAATCATTATCCCTGTCTATAGTTAAGTGGTGTGAAGGTATGATGCATCATATGAATATATATAGTACTAGGTTAACCAATTACAAGCTCACTTATTATTTTCTCCATGATTTATACCAAGCAGCTTGTAACTGCTTCATAGTCCATTAAACAACAAGCCCGGGATGATGTCTGGATACTAATTATATATGTTATTATGTATTAACAGATATTATAAGCGCTATCTTGGTTAGTTAATATCAATCCATGTGTTTTTTACATAGAATACAGTAATAAAACATGGTTGTTTTTTCCTAATTATATGTACGAAATCGCAAACCATTTATCTCACAAGGTATGAAGATGAAGACATGGACTACTTAGAAGATCCGAGGTAGGGGTTAAATATTTTTTCTTCATCGTTGTCTAGTGTTGAGTTTTTCACAGACTATAATTTTCCTTTCCCTGTAGTTATGTCTATTGTGACTTCGATCGATACTGTCGAGTCAATGGAAATCGCAATTAGCATCCTAGAGTCAAACAACCCATCGGAGAAGAATGTAGAAGCTCCATTGATACCGTTGTCCGTTAGGGATCTTTACCCACTACTTGGTGGAAACCTTACATGTTATTTCCCCCACATATTGAATATAACCTAGGGTTTGTATACCAAACATAGTTTATCATCCTACATAAGAACTTATCTTTAAACCTTACATAAATCCTACCAATCCCTTAGAACCAACACTTCTCAATGGTTTTGAACTCTTAGAAGTTGGATGGCTTGGATCCCTTCTTGAACCTCCCAAACATTCTATCCACAACTCGGTGGACAGAGAAGAGAATCATAGATCATAAGGGTTTATAAAATCTCTCCTTCAACTGGTGGATTTACAAGGAAATCCAGTTGAATCGGACTCTAATAAGCGTAGAATAGACAACAAGGAGGGTTCACAGGCCAACAAGGAAGACTCTGAAAGGATCCCCAGGAAAAAGGGGAAGTATAAATATTACAAAAGGGCCTACAAACCTTATATGCGGGGTAATTGTTTCAATAGGATAAGCAGGGGAAATGGAAGAGACTTCCCTAGTTGGAAAGATTAGGGGTCAGAACTATAGTTCTGAGGGTTTGGAAGAATGGGTCAAAAATAACTAGGAGACTCTCTTACATTATGAACCTGAAACTAATGCTTTAACCAAAGGTTGGTTTAGTTTTAAGTTTAAATGTGTTGAGGATGTTGAAAAGATCTTGCAGAAACATTGGAGCTTCAGACCCATACCCATCCTACTCAAGAAATGGACTTTGCTCTTTGATGTTGATTGTGAAAGATTGGATACCCAACTTGTATGGGTTTTCCTCCCTAGCCTCTTGTGGGGATTTTGGAACTTGGACTTGTTCTTGGATATTGGAAATGAATTGGGTATTTTTTTGGATGTTGATCTTTCATCTTAGCCCACACGGAGAAAATTTGTTTCCTGCATACTCATCTCCATCAACATCAGAACATAGCTTCGTGAGTATTTAAACCTAAATTGAGGAACTGACATCAGAAGGAAAATGCTAGTCTATGAAGGAATTCCCTTTAGATTCCATAGATTCCATAGAATCAGACTCATAGAAAAAAATTGTCATCTGGGTTTCACAAAAAACCCGGCCAGGAAAATATGGACTCCTAGGTTTGAAGCAGCAAAGGAGGAATCCAGGACCAAAATGGGGTGCAAGGTTGATAGACCCCTCAGAGTGGAGGATGAACCCCCTCAGACGTCAAAACATATAGAACAACAAACAATCGAGCCCTGCAAAGATACAACACAACCTCTACAACCCTTAAACGATATTTTTCTAGAACTTTCAATGAACTATTTAAACCTAAAAACTCCAAAACCTATTTTGTCTCCCTCCACTAACGCTACCCAAATCAACCCCACTTCTCAAACCCAACCCTCCTCATCCATAGTCCCTTCTCGCCATTATTTTTCTCCTCCTTTGAGGTCTACCTCACCCTTCATTTCTTCAACTTCAACAATTTGTTTCCGTCTTAGGTTGAGATACATACTTGTTTTCCCTGAACACCCCTCCTCACACTCAAGTCTAGGACTAAACCCTAGCATTCCATTAAAAGGAAAAGGAAGAGGAAGAACCACACTTATCTCTTCAGCACATCAAAAGGCTCTGAAGGATCAAGCAAATGGAAGGAAAAAAACAAGTTTTGGGGCACTTAGAGCAGTGCAGCCCTAAAATGGGTTCCCAAATGAAGATCCTTTCTCTAAATTGTAGTGGTATGGCAAGTACCTGGAAAACAATTTCTCTAAAAAGGATGATTCTGTTAAATAACCGGATGTGATCCTACTTCAGGAAATAATGGGGTCAGAAATAGAGGTTACCAAATTGCTAAACTCCATTAATTGAAATCTTAATTTTCTTGCTCAAAGTGCAAAATGACACTCACGAGGGCCGACTATAGACTGGAATCATCTCTATGTAAATTGCCTAAATTCCCAGATCTCTACTATAAGTATT
Organism: Pseudotsuga menziesii; assembly: GCA_001517045.1. Classification (NCBI taxonomy): domain Eukaryota; kingdom Viridiplantae; phylum Streptophyta; class Pinopsida; order Pinales; family Pinaceae; genus Pseudotsuga; species Pseudotsuga menziesii. The sequence goes on along the minus strand of LPNX010399434.1, from coordinate 79,694 downwards.
GGTTTCCATAGTCATTAGGTTGAAGCAAATATTCATCTAAACATCATCAACATTTACAGACTTTATGAAAATAGGGTCTCCTTATGCGAGAAACTTCTCAATTGTTCCTTTTGTAAGGTACAAAATGTCATTATAGGAGGAGACATAAACTTTACTCTAGGAACTCAAAAGATATGGGGATTGAGAGTTAGGTTGGATCCATTGGAAAGCTATTTTGCATGTTTTTTACAAACCACTCAGCTGGTGGATCTCGATCCCATCAAGATAAACCCCACTTGGAACAATAGAAGAACGGGGAAGAATAAAATTGGAAAAAGGTTGGACAGATTTTTAATTGCAGAAGGTCTCATGGGAAAGAATTTTATGTTAAAAAAATGGGTTGATTATGGTGGAGACTCTGATCATATCCAAATCTATTTGGAAATCTTGAACAATCTTCAAAAAGCAGCGAACCCCTTCAAATTATGTGCAGCAGGTTAAAAAATGAGGAAGTGATCCATTTAATCCAAACAAACTGGATACCTTTCACAACTGGTGATGTGAATCATGTTGCATCTCATTTTTCCCAAAATCTATCTCGTATAAAATCTCTCTTCAAATACTAGGCCAAACTAGTTTTGGAGGTTGAGGATCATGCCCTAAAACAAGTAGAATTGGACATTGCAGAAATTAATAATTCTGAATGTGGTGGCTTTCTTTCCCAAGAAGACAAAGAAAAACTGAGTATTTTGGAATCCAATAGAAACAAACTTTTGAAATAAAAGGAGGAAGTTTGGAGATTAAAAAGTAGAGTAGTTTTGCTTGCAAGTGGAGACGACATCACAAAAAAAATTCAGTGTTTTTCAAAAGGAAGAAATGTAATACCCCAAATTTTCATAAAAATTTAAAATTTTTCTTGTGACAATTAATGTTTAAATTCATCGATAAAGAGAGTAACTTAACTGCTAACAGTTAACATCCTAAAGGGTATAATCTAGAAACTAAAACAAACTCCTTTATTAATTTCTATAATTGCATTCTTCACTATCTGTATTCAAAATTAAGTATTGAAAGATTGATTTAGTAAGTAATGATCTGAAGTAGTATGAGCTGAAAACAACTATTTGTTTACTATGTACCGTAAAGTTTGTCTCCTGCTTAAATGAAGGAACTTCAGTTCATTCCCTAGGCTTAGCTCTTGAAGCTAATGCAGTGACCTGATGATTCTTGTTATAGGTCTTTTTACAGGCAACTTTTATTTTCAGTTTCAGTTCAAGAATTTCAATTCGTTAGCAGAAAAATCAAAGCTAGGGTAATCACTTAATTTTAAAGTTTTTGACTAGAGAAAAGACTACATGACTCATTCTTTTCATATATTGTTATTATAACTTTTTTTGTTTGCTATTTTCTTGAAGTCTTAACTTGTCATGTTCAACAGTCAAAGCTGGCTAAATCTAAAACCTCTTGTTTATGCTTGTAGATAATATTATTGCTTTGATTTATGGGATGGAATGTTCATTACCTAAAGAACAAAACAAAATATAAACCAAAAACCTTTGCATAAACTAATACTCACTATATGATTTTTATATCATAAGTATAAACCCTATCTATGCAAAACCTAAACTATAATACCTTTAGAAGACTATGCTAAAGCATCTCTATTTAAAATCCCGTGCTTATATGTTTTCAACCAAATATTAACAAAGGTTATGTATAACCTTTTGCAGGCTTCACCAAGCTCTTGAAACTATAGAGAAACACCCACAAAATTAAAGTTGAAGTGGAAACCACGTGGCTAATGGTTAGTGGATAGGGTTTATGTGTTGGAAAACCCTACTACAAAATCAATCAAACCCTAAAATTTCACATTGTTAACCAAACATTTCGTTGCTGTGAGTAGCGCCACTAGGCTCATGGCCTCTTGGGCCTTTGATGCCATCATTTAGCTCTTTGAGTGACGACCTTCAATGCCAACGTTTAGCTCCATGAGTGACTTAACCCACTTATCAGGCAAGCTGAATCCTCTGATTATTAGCAGTGTGGTTACTGGATCTATAACACACGGCTTACTTTGTGGATTTCGTCGATAGTAGGGAGATTTGGTTTCGTCGTGGCTTTTATTGTTTGCTTTCTCATTCTCGTTGAGGTTCTTAGATTGTGTTTCTCCTGCTCAACTGCTAGGGTATGAAGTTTTCCTTGGCTAGGGTTGTTGTGCAAAACAATTTACTGCGTGGCCAAGGATAAAATATCTCCAGGTAAACTCATTTAAACTCTTTCTGCAAATGACATAAAAATTCACTACTGTAACATGGGTTTTTGAAAAATTAACTTAACATTTCTCAAATTTCTTGTGCAGATTTCTTCTACAGGTGAAATATCGCTACTATGAGCTGGAAGACATAGGATACTTCAGGAAAAACGCTCCATGCTTCTCAAACAACTGGGTAAGCCTCGATTTTATGCATGAGGTTTCTTCTGTGGTGATGTGTGGGGTTTCAAAAGATATTGTCTTGCAGAGATTTGAGCTCCCTTGCCGTAGCTGCGCTTGAACAACGCTTTGTTTGTAAGGTCGTGTGGCCATAGAATTGTTCTGTTAGATTTTTTAAGTTTTCTTACGGTTTTGCAGTTTGTAAACACTTTGTTTTTAACATTCGGTTTAATAGTAATATGGGTGCACTGGCCTGTGTAAAATGAGTCTTTTATAGATTTGGACATTGTGGTTTTCTGTGTTGTATATTTTAGTTTGTTTAAGCTTAGATTAATGAAATTTTAAATAACCTTGTTACTATTTACCTATATCTGGTGAATGATTTGATAAAAGATGATGAAAGGATTTCACTATTGTAAATGTCCATAATTTTGATTTTTGTTAAAATGAGGTTATTATGTGGAATTTTATTGTGAAATCTAGTTTCTGGGTTTTCTTTTTAATATAAAGATTTATTTATGAAATAATAAAAGGAAAAGGGTTTGTCACTACAACCCGAGCACGACAGTGTAAATTTCATTTGAAATAATTTAATTTACCTTTTGTTATTTTATTTTAGTATATAAATGATAAACAGTCTAAACTCTGTTTTTGTGTAAAATTTGTTTAATATATGGCAATTATAATATAGATATTATAATTATATAATGAATAATTTGATTATTGAGGATATGGATAAAACTGTAAATACATTATTCTGGAAGGAGGAAAGAAGGAAAGACTTGGTTGACAGTTTTCCTTTATTAGGGTTTGTATTTTTATTTTAAATTAAAACTCTGCATTGTTGTTGTTTTTACTTTGATGTATTTGATATTTGATGTGTTATTTACAGTATTACTGCAATCTGTTATTTGTAAAAAGTAATTTATTACTACAATTTCTTTTTTACTATTTATAGTCCAAAGTTGCTTTAGTTGTATTAGTATTTTTAGTCTCCATATCCTGGTATTTGCTTAGTATTTTCTCTTTTTCAGAGAGAATGGAATCATGCTTCCTCTTTAAATTTATGCCTTCTCCTCATAATTTTACCAGATTATCCTTCAGCTTGAGCATATTTTCTTTGTTACACTCTACATCGTCCATCAACCGATCAACATTGTTAGCATTAGCCTATGCAGCTTCTATGTTCACCGAGGCTATAAATTTTGGGTCCTTATGGGTACGCTCCATTATAGTATTCTTAGTGACGGTGACTACGTCAGCTTGTGTGCCCATATTTTACTGTTTCTCTAAAATCCTTGTGATGGTCTTCCTTGCCTTGTCAAATACAATACTATCTAAGAAAGCCATAGTGTGTTGCTTAGATGGGGTAAATTTGGTGAGCTCGAGCTCCCCAAAGGGAATGTGACCACTAGTTATCATTTCACTTGATGAGCTGGGAGGGTCTAGGTCCATTGGGTCATTCTAGGCTGCCTCTTGGTCTAGATCCTCCCTGATTCTGTCTTCTTCCTCCTTTCTTTTAAGTTCTTTTGTTTCCTCCTTGGATTCTTTTTGTGCTCTTTCTTCATTTTATTTCCTTAATATTTCCTCTTCCTGTTTCCTTTGGGATTCTTCTGCTTGCCTTTTCTCGAATTCCTCTTTCTGTTTTTTCTCAATTTCTGCCTTTTGCAACCTTAAAAGCTTCCTTTTTCTATAGCTTCGTTTCCATCATAGTGCTACCATCTTTGCTGCCGCTGGCACCGCTTTTCTTAGAAGAACGATTTCTTAAATCAGTCAAATTATTAGCTCTTCTGAATACTTCTTCATCTATGTTGAAGAATTCTGAGTATTCACAGTGTATTTTCACAGCCGCGTAATGTTCAACGACCTTTGCTATCATTTCTTTGAAAATGTTTTTCTCCAAAATGAAAAGCTTACTGCTCCTTTACAAAGTCGTCAGCTTCTTTTACCTTGGATAATTTATATCCTCCTATGCAAAAAGGTAATGGGGGAAAAGTTGCTTTCTTCATTTCATATAAGAAACTTCCAACCCCATTCAAGAAGACTTTCCTAACAACCTATTTGTGGACCATAAAATATGTGGCATATCTTTGGAGAAGGGACGAAGCTTTGGAACATCCATACATGCTAATGTACCTAGCCTCGTGCGAGAAATAATAATATCCATAATCGCTTATGACTTCCATCACATTGTTGGATAGGAAGTTTGGTTTCTTGATGAAAAGTACGGAAATGATCCATGCAAACTTCATTAAAATTCAGAACAACAGAATTAAATAGAGGTGGTTGGGGCTGTCCACTTTATTCCATTTTCTTGTAATGGGGCTTCAATGGATTTCTTGATGAACTAGCTCCCTTCTCTTTCTCCAAGTCTACTATTTCGTTTGATACTTTCTGCACCATTTTGACCACATTTTATAGTTCATTTTAATGACCTTCTTTAGGCCTAGTCAACAACAAAGGATTTTTGTTGGCCATTGGTTTTATTTCTGGTTCTAAAGTATGTCTTGAGATATTATCTAGGTTAAGATCTACCTTCTTAGCTTCTTCATAATTAGTTATTAATGTAACCTTGACTGCCCTTTTTACAAACATTGCTATGGGTGGATGTAGTGTTATAGTGTAATATTCCACCAAGGACTCCTCGGCTAGTTTTGTGGCAGCACTAAAACTATTTAATAAAGTAGTGAATTTTTGATTGAATTATTGAACCTTTTCTTTCTTTTCCATCCTCATAAACAATAATTCTTTCATAAGTGTGGCTACAATTTTTTGGTTAATAAATTTACTTATAAACACCCTTTCAAAACCATCCCAGTTTTCTATTGAGTTAGCATGTAGACTAAAATACCATGAATATGCTCTAGGCTCAAAGGTATATAGGAACAGTATGTAAAAAACATATTCATGCTCAAATTTGAGAAGGTTTAGTGTGAGATAAAAAAAAATTAGACGATCTTCAGAAGAAACACCCTTTCTAGAATCAAATTTTGGTAGCACTCTTTCTAGGTGCTTAGGTAAATCATGTAAAGGTGCAACCAGGTTTAGTGGCATTCTGGCTCTCCATGCGGGTTGATTAACAGCTTAATCCATAACGTGACACAAAGATTGTGGTCAAGAATGCGGAAAATCTTGATCCGTGGGGTTTTTGGGTCCCAATTGATCAATAGGTTGAGTGATTCCTTGAAGAGAGAAATCTAACAATTCTTCCAAATTTTCCACAAGCACTGAATATTGAGTGTATGAGATCTATTTATTAGGATCTCGACTCCTGGGTAACGCAGGAATTACTTTCAAACCTCCAAGTTTTCTAATGTAAGACATTCTATGCCTCCAAAAATGATCGATTTCTTCAAATTGGACATCATATAGAGGTTTTGTATCTTCTTCAGAACTCACGCTTTCTTATTCTTCAGATTCAAGGAATGAAAACCTCTAGGAAATTTGTTTCAGATGTAGTTCCATCGGAATATTTTTTCACAAATGAATTTCCTCTGTCATCCATGCACTCGACTCCCTCCTTCTAGTGCCAAATCTATTGATTCCAAGAAATTCCCAAGCATTGACAGTAGGTATTCTCCCCAGTAATCGATCCCAATTAGATCGTCCACCATTAGGTGTGGGGAATTCATCCAGTTAAAGGTCGGACCACTGTAGATTAATTTGTTTAAAAATGTTTATTGGTTACGGCTCGATTCACTGTTTATGTTGTTTTCTTTAATTAAAATATTAAATGCGAGTGCCTAATCTAAATGAATATAATTGATAAACATAAAAATCACTAGCGATGCGTAGATTCTTACCTCTCGTCTTACCGTTCCCGCCTTATCAATTATATTTTTAATCTAACAGTAAGCTAACCTATCCTATTCTAGTTTACTATATCCCCGTAGGGAGCAGATTTAAAATTAGAGCAATGTACTGTAACTATTCATACCAATTTCACATATAGATGTTTCAATATAATATGCACATTCACAGTAGAAATAATACCAAATAAAACTCTAATATAATAAACCATTCATTACTCATTTCATTCACAAACATTTTACGTATAAAGAAAAATCATTCATAACCAAAGAATTAATTCAAAGAAGTTAGAATGATCTCATAGTATATTGTATGGATGCAAGAAGAAGTAATTCCAGACATTCCAAGAAAATTTTTGTGCAGGCCTTTCCCAACAAATAGGTCTTTCTTATTAATAGAAAAATCAGTTCTCTTACAAAAATATTGTATGCCTCCAAAAATGATCGATTTCTTAAAATGGGACAATGTATAGAGGTTCTGTATCTTCTTCAGAACTTACCCTTTCTTGTTCTTCATATTCAGAAACAAAATCCTCTAGGAAACTCATTTCAGATGTAGTTCCAGTGGAATTTTTTTTCACAAACGAATTTCCTATGTCAGCCATGCACTGGCTTCCCTACTTCTCGTGCCAAATCTATTGATGCCAGGAAATTCCCAAGAACTGGTAGTAGGTATTCTCCCTGGTAATCGATCCCAATTAGATCATCCACCATTAGGTGTGGGGAATACGTCCAGTTAAAGGTTTGACTACCGTATATTAATTTCTTCAAAAGTGTTTCTCGGTTATGGCCGAATTCACCATTTATGTTTTTTTCTTTAATTAAAATATTGAATGAAAGTGCATAACCTAAATGCATATAATTGATAAACAGAAACCTAACTAATGATGTGTAGTTTCTTACCGCTTGTCTTACCGTTCCTTCCTTATCAATTATCTTTTTAATCTAACACTAAGCTAACCTATCCTAGTCTAGTTTACTCTGTCCTCATAAGGAGCAGATTTAAAATTAGAGAAACGTACTGTAACTATTCATACCAATTTCACATACAGATGTTTCAATCATTAATATGCACATTCACAGTAGAAATAATACCAAATAAAAATATGATATAATAAACCATTCGTTCCTCATTTCATACACACACATTTTACGTAGAAAGCAAAATCATTCATAACCAAAGAATTAATTCAAATAAGTTAGAATGATCTCACAGTATATTGTACGGAAGCAAGAAGAAGTATTTCCACACATTCCAAGAATTTTTTTTTGCAGGACTTTCCTGATAAATAGGTCTTTCTTATTAATAGAAAAATTAGTTCTCTTACAAAAATAGTCCATCCCCTCTTTATGCTAGCAAAAGTCCCTTCTATCTACTTCTTATCTCTATTTATATTACAATCAAAATTCGTCATCTAGTGACCTTTTGTTTACCCTAACCCTAGGGATTCCAAAATTTGTCATCTAGTGTTGTACATAGGAAGATGCCAAAAAAATTATATAAAGACAAAATTTGGAGTGGGCCCTGCCATGCTGGAAACATATGCTTCCCATGTGTGAGCCTTTTCAACAATGGTTTTGTACTTTGTTGGCTCTAGTACTTGCACGATCACTTCATGTATTGACATATATGTCTTTATGTGTGTCACTTCTTCTATTGTGGCCTTGCATGTGTCTTCTAAGAGGCCCAGCGTTGACAGAAGCCTTCCCAACCAAGTGGTTTGTATCTTATTCATTGAAAAATTCTACTTTTATGATGTAGTCTATGTCCTCTTGTAAATTGTCATACAAATGTTCCATATGATGGTATTTTCCTAGAAGGTTGGTGATCTTTGGAACCAAAGGAATATGGCACTTTTCATGGACTTGATGTATATTCTTATAAATTTCTCGCATTTTTCCATAGTTTTGGAAATCTCGTTGCTTAACCTCTGGGAGGATTTCCTTAAAAACTCTAGAAGTGTCATTTCTGATTTTATTTCCTCTGTTGTCTTTTGGGGAATATGTTCAACAAACATTGAATTATCTTCCATTTAGGTCAACTGGATTTTGACATTTTCTTCGACCTCCATCAGTCCTTTTCGGAAATTCATTGATTTTGCCGCAATCACCCTTAGTCTGGTCATCATTAATCTCACTTTGTAGATCTCACCTATGAGAGTCACCTAATCCTGATGTATCTCTTTTCAAATTTTGCAGGATTGATCACATAAATGAGTGATATCTTGCCTGTTCTCGTTAGCTAGATTTAGTTGATTCTCCAAATATTCCTTCTACTTTACCAACTCTTTTGCCCAAGCTTTTAACTCTTCAACCTATTGGTTTGCATCTATCTCTTTGAATTCTAGTTGAGATATTTTGGCTTCAAGGTCATTTCTCTCTCCTTCCATGATTACGAACTGTACATTCAAAGCCTCCTTTTTAGTCTCCTTGTCCATCAACCGATCAACATTGTTAGAGTTGGCCTATGTAGCTTCTATGTTCATCGAGGCCATAAAGTTTGGGTCCTTATGGGTACGCTCCATTATAGTATTCTCAGTGACGGTGACTACATCAGCTTGTGTGCCCATATTTTACTGTTTCTCTGAACTCCTTGTGATGGTCTTCCTTGCCTCATCATATATAATACTATCTAAGCAAGCCATAGTGTGTTGCTTAGATGGGGTAAATGTGGTGAGCCCGAGCTCCCCATAGGGAATGTGACCACTAGTTATCATTTCACTTGATGAGCTAGAAGGGTCTTGGTCCATTGGGTCATTCTGGGCTGCCTCTTGGTCTAGATCCTCCTTGATTTTGTCTTCTTCCTCCTTTCTTTTAAGTTCTTTTGTTGCCTCCTTGGCTTCTTTTTGTGCTCTTTCTTCATTTTATTTCCTTAATATTTCCTCTTCCTGTTTCCTTTGGGATTCTTCTACTTGCCTTTTCTTGGATTCCTCTTTCTATTTTTTCTCAATTTCTGCCTTTTGAAACCTTAAAAGCTTCCTCTTTCTACATATTCATTTCAATCATAGTGCTACCATCTTTGCTGCTGCTAGCACTGCTTTTCTTAGAAGAACGCTTGCTTAAATCAGTCAAATTATTAGCTCTTCTGAATACTTCTTCGTCTCTGTTGAATAATTCTGAGTATTCACAGTGTATTTTCACCGCCGTGTAATGTTCAACGACCTTTGCTATCATTTCTTTGAAATTTTTTTTCTCCAAAATGAAAAGCTTACAGCTCCTTTACAAAGTTGTCAGCTTCTTTTACCTTGGAGAATTTATATCCTCCTATGCAGAAAGGTAATGGGGGAAAAGTTGCTTTCTTCATTTCTTATAGGAAACTTCCAACCCCATTCAAGAAGACTTGCCTAACAACCTCTTTATGGACCCAAAATATGTGGCATATATTTGGAGAAGGGACGAAGCTTTGGAATATCCATCCATGCTAATGTACCTACCCTCGTGCGAGAAATAATAATCTCCATAATCTCTTATGACTTCCATTGCATTGTCAGATAGGAAGTTTGGTTTCTTTAAGAAAATTATCCAGTAAAGGGGAATCATGAAATCTTCACATATAAGTTTGTAATAACATGCATATTTATGGCCCCAGAGAATTTGGTATGCTACATAGACGGGAGCCTCGGTTTGGTTCCAGATGCACCATAGCTTAGAAAATGGGTTCCTACTCAAAATGTAGTCAATGAGGTAAGAGGACATGCAAAATTCAGCCCTCCTTTGAATCAAACCTCCATGTACGGTCAAACCTCCCCTGAGTCAAACCTCCCTATTCCTTGTAAGTTGTCCCATTAGTATGTTGTATTATCCCACATTCATGGGGAGTAAGTAATAGTTGTTAAGTCGTCCAGTTAATATGTTGCATTATCCCACATTCATGGGGAGTAAGTAATAGTTGTTAAGTCGTCCAGTTAATATGTTGCATTATCCCACATTCATGGGGAGTAATAGTTGTTTTGATTAGACGTAGTATATATAAGTATGCGTTGAGGAAAATGAAGGCATCCAGGAGTTATTTTGTATTGAGATTGCTCAAATGAGGTTTCCCCCTTGAAGTGGCATGTGATCGATAAAATATCTCCTGTTCTTCCTTATGTTTGTTATATCATGCATTTTCATTGTTTGTTGCAGGAGGTTCTTCATAGTGCCAGAGATAATCTCTACATCTAAGTCTTCCCCACTTTCCTTTGACTTCTTCTTGCTAACCTTCTTTGTCTTGAAGTGTATTTCGTACTCTTCTTAGTGATCTAATCCCAACTTGGAGAAAAATAGAACCTATGATATACGAACGCAAGCATAATGAGAAGTAAATTGAACTAGCAACAATGCAATTAAACAAAGCTATCTTCTACAAAATGGAAACTCCTCTCAATTAATGTGAAGAAATGCATAATGCATTGAAAATGTAGAACAACATGTAAGTAAAGGAATTCCATTTCTGTCTAATGAATTCTTCTAATCCTGACCTACCATTCTTACCTTTGAAATAAGAACACTGAGAATATTCATTCTATCAGTTTTCTAACTCGCCCAAGTTTCAGGACAGGTGGTGGAATTCAAACTTTGTGGAGTGTGAACTAAACATAATGACTCTTGAATATGATGGATCTGAAAAGGGAAATGAAACCGGGACCTGGAGTTGAGATGGAAGGAAAACATGCTATTTCTAGAGTGGATTTGTTCTCAACTAGGGGATCTATAGTTTGGTAAAAGGTGGCTTGAAGATGGGATACAAATATCTCTCCACATAGATGAATCCTACTTTCCAACTGACTCCCCTAGAACAATTCTCTTTTCTCCTCACCACTGTTTTCCACCCATACGTATTTGAAATTTTTTTAGTGGTAAGCACCGAGATATCATTGAAACTAGAAATTTGAACAACCCTAGCAATAGCTCAAACTCACAACTTCTCCCACCATACTCCAACGGTTCTTCATTTTAATCTTTTGAATCATTCCCAAAATGTCAAGGAAAAACACTCCTTTGGTGAAAACTGAAATAAGGAGCAAAAAGATGAAAACTTATAAAACAAGTCTTTCTTATGGACATGGAAAAAAATAGTCAAAATCTACTTCAAACAGGGTTTCCATCAAGGTTACTTTCAGGCTTGCAATGACCAGAGGGGGTTTAAAAAGAAAAAGCTCCCAAACTTAACTTTTTCCCTAAGAACTTAAAAGAGTAACTGGCTTCCCGGTGATTTGTTTTAACAGTAGGTTCTTCAAAGACCAAATATTTTAAAATCTATCCTTGGAGGACTGGATAAGAAAGCAATGGTTCTCAGTCAAGGGTTCCTCCATCTTTTGGAATGGATTTATCAGAATGCTTCCATGGCTTAGGCTTAAGTTGGGATGGAAAGTAGGAAGTAGTGTTAGTATTAAACTAGGAATTGATCCCATCTCGGGACTAATCTTTTCTTTTCTTATTTCTGAAGAGCTTCAGCACTATCTCTTGGACCTGGGCATAAGCACTCTTAACCATGCAGTCAACAGAGGAGAAGGAGCCTTGGGTCACTCCTACTTGCTTACTGTGGAGGATCTGAATTTAGGCGAGAGATGGAAGTTCGAATGGTCCTTGTATATCAATGGATTATCCCATGGGGGTATTAAACTATCTGAGGACCAAGACAGAATTCTTTGGACGCATAATACCAAAAACGGTAAAGTCTATGCTAGCCTTGCATATGACCTTATTGTTTCCACTTATTTATCAAAATCACAAGTTTTGCTTCATACACAAATTTGGTCCTGTCATATTTCGCTGAAATTTAAATGCTTTTTGTGGCTCAGCCTTGAAAATCGTATTTCTAGATGGGATAATTTGTTAAAAAGGGGTTGGTTCGGGCCCAACTTGTGTTGTCTATGTAATTCAAATGAGGAGAATGTGAACCACATGTTTATATCTTTCCTGTTTACTTTGGATGTTAGAGAAAGACACTGCCAGACAAATAGCTTCAATTTTCCCTGGCTTGCACTTTCTGTGGATGTGAATCTCATTGACTGATTTAAGCATAGGCGGGAGTTTTATTATTTGCATGTGTTTTACATTTGGAATATTTGGATATGCCGCAACTCTTGTATTTTTGAATAAAAATGATCGGATATTGAATTAGTTGCTACAGAACCATGGATCAGGTCCTTTCTTACCCATGGGTTTTAAAAAATAAGAAGGGCACTGTCATCGAGCATGTTCGGAACATCATCTGTCCATATGTTTTTTTCGATGGGGCAACATCCTGTTGTGTTGGTTTTACTTTGTTGAACTTAATTAATCTCATTCTTTCCTTTGTAAAATGGGATGTGGGTCCAAGAAAAATACTAGGGATAAGTTATTAGCTCTTTGGGCACTACTCATTTTGGCAGCATCCATGGGACTGCTTTCCCTTTCTGTACGGGGAGACTCCTCTGTGATTATAAATTGGACAAACTAAAAAGCAACTCTTTTACCTTTGAATTTGGATCACTGGTGTGACAGAATTTTGGAAATCAAATAGGATTTATTATCCCTTGACTTTAGGCATGTCTACGGGAGCATAATATGAGTGCAAACTCCTTATCCAAGGAAAGACTTAATATGAAGGCTAGTCTTCTCTCCTTCTCGGAACTATGAGAAGGAGAAATTATTAAGGAAGGCTTGATTGAGCTCTTTTAAGAGCTTGTTTTTTCAATTATTTGTGGCATATTCATTTTTCGCCCTTTTCGAGTATGGGACTCTTTAGCCTGTCCTCTTGTATTAGCTGGGGATATTATTCTTGTTTTGATCCCCCTGGGGTGTTTTTTTCCACCCGTGATGCCTCCTTGGATAAGTTGTCCGGGATCATTCTATTCTCTGTGTGGTAATGCTTCTTCATTCTTTCTTTGGGATTTTGAGTATTTCCCCTCTCCTTGGGAAAGTATATGTTTTTTTTAATCTCATATGTTTGGAATGGATTTATGTCATGATATTGTACCAGTTACCTTTGATTCATTTTGAATATCAAGAAACAACTATTTTTCTTTTGGAAAAATAAGAAGCTTTAAATAACATCTAACTGTAATCTTATATATAAAATGAATTACTATCATGTTTAATCCCTTACTCAATAAGAATATCATTTATTAATAATGATGATGGTTAATATAAAGAAAACCAACTTTGTTTTATCAAATATAAACAAACCATTTAATTTATTTTAAAAATTAAAATGGTAATAAAAATAAATAACAATAATTTGGTATTTTAATATTAAAAAATCATTTATTTTATTATATATATATATTAATATTATTCAATAATATTTTTTATGATGAAAAAAAATGTAGGTATTGGTAACTTAATCAATTAAAATAAAAACATTATGAACTCAACCAACGTAATTCGGAGACACATAATTTATAAAAAACAATAATTCAATGCTTAATATTAAAGTTGGAAAACACAAATTAGACCACCTAAGATAGTTGCTTGCTGGCAAGGCCCCATCAAAGACTTCTACGAAATATAATTGCGAGGCAAAACACCTCATCCAAAATTGGAAATTAGAAAATGAAGGCATTATAGTATTATGTTGGTCCTTGAAATAAGATTCGCCATTGAGCACTAACCTTAATGGGTTGGTACTACCTATCCCAAGAAAATATTTTGGGAATTTGTAAAATTGAATAATCATGTTAAAGTATTTACAATGATAGATAAATTTGTAAATTTTTATTTCAATGCGCCATGTCTAAGTAATAAGAGACTTTTATTTTCTTTTTTTTCAAATAGATGAATATGATACGTATTAAAAAATAAAGTGTATAAAAATTAATATTAAAATCTTTTAACTTACAAATAAACAAGTGGAAATAGCAACATAGTTGCTAAGTACCTGCCTCTTAAGAAAAGTTTCAAGAAAATAGTAATAGGTTAAATAAAATAAAAAAAAGTAACAATAGATGTAGCAAAAAGATGTTTTATGAAACCACCACCAATGTTAGATGGATGACTTCATACTCTTTAAAATAGTTTGAGCTTTTACATATACTTCAATTGGAGGCCTAATAAAACAACCATTGAGTTTGCACAAAATTATATAATTTAAAAGTTGGGTTAGTGAGCATAAATATGTGTTGCATTACAAGTAGTCAATAAAAGTTACGGATCCCATTGAAAAAATACACTTCCCCAAATTCCAGAGAGCTTAAGGTTAAAAACATGTCACAAACAAAATTTATTAACAAACATATCAAAAGACATAAAATCTGGATTAAATAGCTTAACTAATTCTTCTAATGCTATTTTATAGCTTAGCTTGTCTATTTGATGTAATAAATAGAATGCCATTTTGCTAATGCAAAGTTAGTTGTTTGACAATGAAGAAAATTATTATGATATAGCTCTATACCAAATAATATTGAACTTGACAAAGAAGAAAAGAACAAAGGATGTGGTTTACTTAAAAGTCTAAATGCACAAGAAGAAAAGACTTTCTACTAAAAATGAGTAAATCATAAAAGTAAAATAACTATGAAGTATGAACATAGAGAGGGATAAGATACATACTTTTTGTAGCAAAGTAATGAATAGGACCATGTTAGCTCAATTATTCAATAAAAGAGAGTTACTCAAAGAAAATACCATAAAATACTTTGTTTTAACTGAGTTTGGTTTAGAAACAAATCATAAAAGAGCTTCAAAGATAAAGAGTAAATAC
>LPNX010399434.1:33568-64720 GCA_001517045.1 Pseudotsuga menziesii | reverse complement strand
TTTTTATTTAACCTATTAACATTGTATTACAACTTTCATCATTCCACATCTTATTCACATTACATTGGAGTTGAAGTGATGTAGAGTAAGTACAAAATAATATGATAATGACAAAGGCTTTAATTTTTTATTTAACCTATTAACATTGTATTACAACTTTCATCATTCCACATCTTATTCACATTACATTGGAGTGGAAGTGATGTAGAGTAAGTACAAAATATAATAATAATATTTAGTAAGTGACCACTTTTTCAATAAATCATTTTCATTCTTGGAAATAAGGATGAAAATAAATTCCACCTAAAATAGTCATTTTTTAGTATAATTTTTTTTTAATTAGATGTAAATATTAATATTTTGTAAAGTGAAATTTTTTATTTAAAAAAATATAATAAAATAAAAAACAAGTAAATTTAATTTTAATTCATTTATAGGTTCAACTATGGAGTAAGCACAAGAAGAAGCTTTGAAAAAGCTATATTATTATTTTTATTTGCAATGTAAGATATTTTTTGTCGACATTTTGAACATTACAAAGTGGAAATTAAATTTTTTTATTTTAAAATATACATTTAATTAATTTTTACTTTAACTTTTTTAAAAATTTATAAGAATTTAATAAAAATTTAGAATTCTACTTGATTGATAAGAATTTTGGTTATATTAATATATTATTAAAAAAAAATTAAACAATTATTTTAGAAAATAAAAAAAATAAAAAGAAATTTGTATAGGTTTAAATTACAGCTAACCTCATTAAAAAATATATGAAAAATCCAATATACAATTTGCTTACCAAACAATAGCAGCCAACCAAATTTAATTTGATTTGTAATAACAAGCGTAATCATGATAAAAATAATCCATTAATATTAGATTTTAGATTTGATTTTAAATAATTCATATCAAAATCAATTTTGTTTAATGGTAAATCATTTCAGCAATCTTTTTTTCAATGGATCAAAGAGGAGCCTTTAAAGAGCAATATTTGAACATATTTAATTCTGTGAATTGACGGTAATGCATGATGACAGTAAAATATCAAATTTTAACGAAAAAAAATGTTCACGATATCAAAGGGGATCCGCTGCTGGCCATGGCATTTGCAGTTCGAGTAGTAAAAATTAGAATTGTCCAGCCTTTAAGGGAACAAAATTTCCAGGGGAAGAGCAATACTTTAGCAGGTTTAAGGTTGTGAATTCACAGTAATATATGAATAAGAGTAAATTAACTATCTATTTTAACAAAAAGGAAATCGTTCAAGAGATCAAAGATGAGCCTCAGCTGGCATGGCATTTGAATTACAATATTAAATATTAGAATTTCCAAGCCTTTGATAGAATAAAACTTTCAGGGTAAGAGTAAAATTTTAGCAGATTTAACTCTGTAAATTCACAGTAATGTACGAATGACAGTAAAATATCAAATTTAACGTAACAGAAATCGTTCGAGAGATCAAAAAGGAGCCACTCCTGGCCATAGCATTGGCATTACCGTAGTAAAATTAGAATTTCCAAGCCTTCAATGGAATATAATATTTAAAGAAAATGCCGAGCTTTTGCAGATTTAAATCTGCGAATTCAGGGTAAACGTATGAATATGAAACTTAACGAAATAGAAATCGTTAAGGAGGAAAAAGAGGAGCTTATGTTCAGATTCAAATTTCCAAACCTTTAACGGAATAAAATTTCCAGGGAACGAGCAATATTTTAGCAGATTTAACTCGGAATCCACGGCCATGTGTGAATAACAGTTAAACGTCAACTTTTTTAAGAGTGATAAAAAAGGAGCCTCTGCTGGCCATCGCGTTGACAATACCATAATAAATATTAGAATTTCCAAGCCTTGGATGGATCAAAATCTCTAGGGGAAGAGCAGTACTTTAGTATATTTAAGTCTGTGAATTCACGGTCATGTGTGAATGACAGTAAAATATCAACTTCCGCGAAACATAAATCGTTCGAGATATCAAAGAGAAGAGCCTCTGTTGGCCATCGCGTTGGCATTACCGCAAATATTACAATGCGAAGACTTTAATGGAATGAAATTTCAGGGAAAGGGCAATATTTTAGTAGATTTAGTCTGCAGATTCACAGTAATTTGCTAATGAAAGTATAATATCAATTTAACAAGAAAATATGTATTTCAAGATTTCAAAGTATCTTGATGAGAGCATCCTAGAATTATACATATTCTTTTTCTATGATCTGCTGCGACAGCCTCTTCATTTTGATCATAAAGCCTACCTTTCTCTGCCAAGTTACATTAAGGTTTTCTGATTTCGATCTATCAGATTGTCCATTCTCTTTTTTTCTCTCAGAATGCTGATCAACTTCTAAGCTCGAGCCGCTTCGAAACAACTTAACCGCCTACCCATTCTCAGTTTTCTCTTCCGAAGGAGAGTTTTTCTCGCCCTCGTCGTCAATGATTTCTTGTCTGGCAATACTGAGGTGAAGAGCAAAAACCACTTTCTTCAAGGCATTATGTGGATCGTTCTTATTCTTGATCAAGATTTCGCTGATCTGGGCCGGCGTCAAGGCTCCCCCGGCCTGTATGCTCTGCTCAACAATGGAAAACAGCTCGTGATCTTCGATTCCTAAATAATTGAACTCCAGGCATTTGAAAGCCGAGAACCCAGCCGTGGACAACAGTATATGCATATCCATTCTGCCGGTCCGGATGAGCGCCGCCTCGATATTGTTCTTGTGATTCGTGGTGAAAACTATGATTCGCTCCTCACCACAGCACGACCAAAGCCCATCTGTGAAGTTGAGGAAACCCGACAGCGTCACGCTGCTATCGTCTTGATCATTCAAAAATTCGATTGACTTTCTGCTCTCAGATCGTCTGGGTGCCAGAACCGGCATGACGGGCGCCCGTGCTGCAGTGAGATCGACAGAGCAATCGATGTCTTCTATGACGATGATGGATTTTTTCGTCGTCTGGATAAGTTGAGCCGGTGGTCATGGGAAGCATCCAAATGGTTCCAGGCATTGGCGATCGGCTGCTGGTAGGCGCCACAGTCCACACGGCAGCCGCAGGAGGCATGAGCCAGATGGCAATGGGATATAATTTTCATTTTTTTAAATTCTATTATTATGACGTCATCTTGCCACATGTCAACTCAAATCGAGATACCAAATCCCAAAGCTGACATCATCTTCTATCGACCAATTAGTTGTTTACAAAAATAGCTTTTTAACAAAATTAAAAAAAATATTTTACAAACCCCTAAGTCATACTTTGCAAAATAAATTTTGATTTTTTAAAACTGCCTCAAAAAACACAAAGTCAAAGGAGTTTGACTTGTGATCGATTACAATATAGGATTTTCAACTGATCATTCAATGTTTATGAAGTTTCACAAATACTAAGGAGGGCAATATGTTATTTCATTTATTTGCGAGTATTTAGTTCAAAGAGGAATGCACCCCTAGAGATTAGCTCATGAGATTCTCTTCTATATGCACCTTGGTTGTAAGGAAATATTTATGTATAAGCAGCAGTAGAGACAAGTCATGGTCATGAGTTTTCTTTATTCTTTACCACCTGTCCATAATCCCATATAATATTAAGTACAACAATTTATAAAACTCCAAAAACAAAATAATAATAAAATATATTAATTTAAATTTAATTAAATTTAAACCATTTATATCTAGCTAGACGTTGTAGGGTTTGTCATAGCATTATTACATATATTTAAAAGAAAATTGTGAATGCCAATTGAGTATCTAAACACAAGTATATATATGACATTATTACATACATTTTAAGATTTATAAACACCAGTTTTTGTCTTATCTACCCTCTACCATAAATTGCAGTCAAGGTTTTATTAATAGCTTGGCTTTGCCATTTTTTATAACACCTTGTCTAGTTTTACTTATAAGCTATTAATAGATAATAAATTATTTCATTTGCATATACTTTAGAATATGAATAAAATGAAAAACCATTCATCAATCATCCATCTTATATATTTATTAGTATGTCTATAAACATTCCTAATTTTTTAATAAATTAATAATATATAAATTTATTTATTTTAATTAGTAAAGTTAGTGTATTCTTTATGTATAAACAAACAACAAACCCTAATGATAACCATGCATCAAATTGAATGGATTTGAACAAAAGGAAAAGGAAAAACACTTTTTTTATTCTTATCATCAATTACCCATTTTATATTTTTCAATTTTTTATTATTAAAGGCTTATTTTTTATTTATAGAATTTCAATAATGAATCGCTATTACAATTCACATAGCTAATCTAGACATATCGTACCAATTCTTACCTTACTGGGTATTTAACTCATATATATATAATTTTTAATATTAAAACATAACTTTTATGCATATTTTATATTTTCCATCCAAAACAACAAAGACGTATATTGGATATTCAATAGGTAAAAAATGGTAAAGCCAAAATAACACATACGTTTTGGATATTCTTTCCTTTGTGGCTAAGAAATGGTAAAAACGATCGTTGATGTTGGTTGGATATGTAAATGATGTACAATAATTCTCCAATTCCAACTTTGTCTTTAACTCCAACAATTTATTATGATTGTTGATACAGAGGAAAAATAAAAATTGAGAATTGTTCCACATGAATCCATGCAAAGGGATGTTTGTATATGTTTGCCATGTCGATGAGTTGCTGTGGTTTTAATTGCTGGAGAAAACTCTGTTGGAAACAACAATTATGAACAACTTGCACAATTAAACTCTCAAATTGAAACTAAACATATAGCAATTCAAACGAGGAATAAATCCAATGTCAAATATCTGCAAGCTAATTTATTTTTGTTTTAAGATCATTAAATGGATTGTATAAATTACATATGTGGACCAGAAATAAACGACTAAAATTAAGACTTCCAAGGATTAAATTTCCCAGAAATCGTTTGAGTTTATAAGATTGTATTGAGGATTAGGCTTATGGTGGGTTTATAGGTATTTGGGGATATAAAAAGGGGTTTCTAGTAAAAATAGGGAATACATCATAAAAATAGGCTTTATTTAATTAGAAATATTTGTTCCGATGGGGGATCAACAAAATGATTTTTGTAGGTAATCATCAATATCTAGTGAAATTAGGGGTATTATTTAATATCCCATGAACGAAGGTTCTATGACATGGTTTCACCAATTGAATACTCGTGGTTGTGTGTCCTCCTACTGGTAGGTTGTGCTTAAGAAAATACTGACAATAGTGCATAGATATATGCCACTTATATGATGCATCTTTATTTCGATAAGTATCTTCCCATGACTATGATGATGTCGGTCCCTATGCTACTACTGGAGGATCTAGAACTTTCAATAGGCATGTTGAGGGTCATTCTTATGGAGAAACATGTTATTGTTCCACCCAATCAAATAAATTAACAAATTTTAAATCTCGCTCAGTGTACTTTAATTTTTTTCCAACATCTCACTAGACATTAAAAGGATGCTACCTTCCCCTATTTTAATGTATATTCCATGGGGTATGCAACTACTGAACCAACTGATTAGACCAAGAGTAAACATCAATAATAGTTGCTTGCTCCCACTAAGATATTCTGCGTAAAGTATGTAGTATCTAATAGCGATGGATGTAGATCCATCTCACATATTTAGAGTGGTGTAAGACTGAGTATTTAAATAAAAAGAAATTATTATATTAAAAAAGGAGGGAAGGATTGACAACATGGCATGCATTACACGAGTTGGCAAGCAACAGTCTATTTCCTCTATCTATTGCTTTACCACAAACTACGAGCTAGTATTAATCAAGTAATCCCTTGGGATACTAATCATTATCCCTGTCTACAGTTAAGTGGTGTGAAGGTATGATGCATCATATGAATATATATAGTACTAGGTTAACTAATTAAAAGCTCAGTTATTATTTTCTCCATGATTTATACCAAGTAGCTTGTAACTGCTTCATAGTCCATTAAACAACAAGCCCGGGATGATGTCTGGATACTAATTATATATGTTATTATGTATTAACAGAGATTATAAGCACTATCTTGGTTAGTTAATATCAATCCATGTGTTTTTTACATAGAATACAGTAATAAAACATGGTTGTTTTTTCCTAATTATATGTACGAAATCGTAAACCATTTATCTCACAATGTATGAGGATGAAGACATGGACTACTTAGAAGATTCGAGGTAGGGGTTAAATATTTTTTCTTCACCGTTGTCTAGTGGTGAGTTTTTCACAGACTACACTTTTCCTTTCCCTGTAGTTATGACTATTGTGACTTCGATCGATACTGTTGAGTCAATGGAACTCGCAATTAGCATCCCAAAGTCAAACAACCCGTCGGAGAAGAATGTAGAAGCTCCAATGATACCGTTGTCCGTTAGGGCTCTTGACCTGCTACTTGGTGGAAACCTTACATGTTATTTCCCCCACATATTGAATATAACCTAGGGTTTGGATACCAAACAGAGTTTATCATCCTACATAAGAAATTATATGTAAACCTTACGTTGAATCCTAGCAATCCCTTAGAACCAACACTTCTCAATGGTTTTGAACTCTTAGAAGTTGGATGGCTTGGATCCCTTCTTGAACCTCCCGAATATTCTATCCACAACTCGGTGGACGGAGAAGAGAATCACAGATCATAAGGGTTTATAACATCTCTCCTTCAACTAGTGAATTTATAAAGAAATCCAGTTGAATCTGACTCTAATAAGAGTAGAAGAGATGACAAGGAGGGTTCACAGGCCAACAAGGAAGACTCTGAAAGGATCCCCAGGAAAAAGGGGAAGAATATGTGTATAAATATTACAAAAGGGCCTAAAAACCTTATATGTGGAGTAATTCTTTCAATAGGATAAGCAGGGGAAATGGAAGAGGCTTCCCTAGTTGGAAAGATTAGGGGTTAGAACTATAGTTTTGAGGGTTTGGAAGAATGGGTCAAAAATAACTAGGAGACTCTCTTACATTATGAACCTGAAACTAATGCTTTAACCAAAGGTTGGTTCAGTTTTAAGTTTAAATGTGTTGAGGATGTTGAAAATATCTTGCAGAAACATTGGATCTTCAGACCCATACCCATCCTGCTCAAGAAATGGACTCTGCTCTTTGATGTTGATTGTGAAACAATGGATACCCAACCTGTATGGGTTTTCCTCCCTAGCCTCCTGTGGGGATTTTGGAACTTGGACTTGTTCTGGGATATTGGAAATGCATTGGGTATTTTTTTAGATGTTGATCTTTCATCTCAGACCACACGGAGAAAATTTGTTCCTTGCATACTCATCTCCCTCAACATCAGAACATAGCTTCGTGAGTATTTAAACCTAAATTGGGGAAATGACATCAGAAGGAAAATGCTAGACTATGAAGGAATTCCCTTTAGATTCCATAGAATCAGACTCATAGAAAAAAATTGTCATCTGGGTTTCCATTAGAGGAAATTTGGGGTCTAAAATGGGCCTTATAAGAAAACGTGCCAAAATAAGTTTTTGTGAGTTGGAATTCAAGAACCAATAGAATTTCAATAAAATAAGTCAACCATAATGGTTGAATTGACATATTTGTCATTAAAAAAAACTACTTTTTTTGTTCGTATTTTCGACATATCTCATTGTGTTTTTACTCAAATTTCGATCAGGAGAGCTCGTTGGATGCGGAATTTGATTCCGCATCCAATGAGTACCCACACTGCATACTTTTGACGGACCCCGCTACCTCGAAAACAAGAAATACCTGAAAAAATGTGATGATGACATCATCATCATGTTTTTTCAGGTATTTCTTATTTTCGGGGTAGCGGGGTCCGTCAAAAGTATGCAGTGTGGGTACTCGTTGGATGCGAAATCAAATTCCACATCCAACGAGCTCTCTTGATCAAAATTTGAGTAAAAACACAGGGAGATATGTCGAAAATACGAACACAAAATGTAGTTTTTTTCTTTCTTCCTCCAAAATTTATTAATATTATTTTATTATTTTAACTATTATTTTATTATTTTCCTTAGGAGGCCCATTTTAGACTCCAAAATTTCTCTAATGACAAAAAACCCGACCAGGAAAATATGGAGTCCTAGGTTTGAAGCAACAAAGGAGGAATCCATGACCAAAATGGGGCGCAAGGTTTATAGGCCCCTCAAAGTGGAGGACGAACCCCCTGTTGGGCATTGGAATTGTCCATTTTTCCATCACTTATCGACATATATTTTACCCATTTTCTTACCATTATTGCCCATTTATCATTCCATTTTCCATCCATTTGTTGTAAATGTGCGTAAAACAACATGTTACTTCCATTGATGTTTTAAGTGGTTAATAATGATTATTTTCCTCTATATTTGATAAATTAAAGACTATTATGAATAATTTTACTAATGATGGTTTGTGGAGTGATTTGTCACATACAAGATGCTCATAGCCAGTTGTTACAGCCTTATCCGAAAATGCATGCCACATAAGAACATTTTGATTCACGTCTTGATTTGCGGGCAGATGGAAACAAATATAAAAAATTAGAGACATGGGTTTTGTGCGTAACATCCTCATTTACCTAAATTACGAAGGAATCCCTAAACCAAGCCACGGTTTGCGATATGCAGTTGGTTCTTCGAGAGGGTATTTTTCAGATTTGCTATAGCGGCTGGTTCCAAAGTTGCTAGCAGTTACGACCGTGTTTCAGCTGTTACAAATCACAAGTTGGGGGTTGAGTTCCTCATTTCCATGAGATAATTTTATGTATAAATATGTAATCAATCTCATTGATTGGGAGATTCAGGGGAGGAGAGAAATCAATGTTATGATGTAGGGGGATTTGATCCAAATCCATTGTAATACTTTCATTATGATAATACATGCTGGCAGTTTCTTAATTCTGGAGTTGTAGACTTTTATTGTGGAAATCCAGCTCTGCTCAGTGGAGGAAGGGCCCTCTTACCTAAGCAGATGCTGGTAGTGTTGATTGTGGGTGTTTTATTTTGTAGATCTGTTATTTATTAATTCATGCTTTCATTCAGTAGATTTATCATAGTTGCTTTATTATTCAGTTCATGTTTTCATTAATTAGATTTATCATAGTTGTTCTCATGTTAATTCATTTTGATGGATCGTTGGACAACACAAGACTTCTTTTAGATTTATGCAATTAAATATTGTTTCATAGGAATAGAGTTTGTTTGAAGTGTGTTCAATTTACAGTTTTGATTTACGAATAGGTTCGAGGTTTGATTTATCTTCAAGAAGGCGTGATCTACTTTATAAAGAGTTTCGATTGCATACCAATAGATATGTTCAATGTCAGGTAGAAATTGTGTTTGCATAGATCTTGCACGATAACTTTGAAATAAAATACTTCCTCGGGTTGATAATTTATGTTTAGCACTCTGCATGTTAAGTTTTAATTAACTGGCATATAGTGGGCACAACATTTTGGCGCCGTTGTCAGGGAAGTTATTAATTGTGCAAAAGTACATCTGACATTGTTTTGTAGATGCATTGTTAAAGTAGGGCATGTAGGTTGCATTATTACATTTCAGTTTATTGAATTTATTTTGAGTTTGAATTTTTTGTCTTTACATTCAATTTTATTTCATTTTCAATCTTTGCAGCATAAATCTTATCATTCCTCTTAGTGGTGTTGTAAGCACCACCCATTCTACTAACAAGTTGACAGGAACATTCGAAGGAGGAACCTCAAGATGGGATGGCAGGTAAAAAAGATGCAGAAGTTGTTTCCTTCGAATTTCCCATCAGAGATTCGAGAGGAGTGGCACCAACGAAAAGAATTCCCCCACATGTTCTACCAAATTTTCACGGTTTGGAAAACGAAGACCCTGATGTATTTTTATTTCAATTTGAAGTACTTTGTAGAGGATATGGCTATTGTGCTAATGATCAAAAGTTGAATGTGTTTCCCCTTACTCTAAAAGGAACAGGCCTCTGATGGTTCATGAGCCTCGGTGGGAATTGTATACAAACTTGGGAAGACATGAAACATGTATTCTTGAAAAGGTACCAAGATTATTGCAGGCTTAGTGAAGACATCTTCGAAATGAAATAAGGAGAAGAAGAGAGTCTGGAGGAATACATAGAACGATTTCAATATAACCTCCAAAGATCCAAACAGAGGAAACTAGGGAAGGAAATCTTAAAAACACTTCTACTCAAGGGAATCCAAGCTGGATGTTTAGAAATATTGAATCTGATGGGAAAAGGTAATGTATTTCAGTTAGCATATGATGATATTTGTGAGTTATGTAGAAGGTATTCAAGAGGAAACTTCAAGACTGGTAATAATTCTAAGGAACTTTTATCTCTATTTTTCAAATCTGCTACAAAAACAAGAGTTTTACGAGCTGAAATCAGTAATTTATTTGAAAATTCTAATGGTGATATCAATGATTCACTAAATTCAGAGTTGGTTATTTTGTAGGATAAGGAAAATCAAGAGGAAATAAGAGAAGCAAGGGATTTCCCTTTGGATAGTGTTGAAAGTTGTGGTATATGTGACTTGAAGCATTCCATTAATTGCTGCCCCTCCATACCCTGGATGAAAGGAACATATCAAAAAGATCTGGGAGCTGCAGCCAATTCATTACAACAGTCATGTCAACCATGGCCTACATGTATAGTTCAAAATTCTATCCCTCCATTTCCTTACTCTCATACTCAATCATTAAATACTCTTCCACCATGGCAGCTATTGTAGCCTCAATTTAACTCTTACCTACCTTACCCACAAGGTTGGAATGACCTATCTTATGATCACATGGACACTCTCCCTCATGCTGCAACACAACTTGGTCCTTCAATATCAACCTCACAAATCAATCATCTACATTAGCCACATCTATTTTCTCATCAAACTCCTTGGTATCCAACACAATTTCCTGTCCAATCCACCCTCCACCCTAACTATAATAAAGCAGTACAGTATGCTTACAGTGCTGAACTGCAAAATGTTCTTACATTTCCCTCTTGTTCTACCTCATCTACACCATTGCAAAAAGGCTATGCGTTGTTGCAACAAATCCATACAAGGCCTGAACATGTTTTAAATCCAAGTTTTGCAGATGGAGTTTCTTCTAGTCCTCATAAGCAAGCAGACAAGATCAACAAGACACACATAATATTTGATGGAGCATAACCATTGGAACCAAAAGCATCATTCACATCATTAGATCCGAAACTCTTATGCATTGAGGAAGATCAGTTTAATAAGGATCTTCATAGTGTAACATCCATGAGCAATCAAGGGAAGAAAGACTATATTGAAGCTTGGTTTCAATCTGTCATCGGTCTACAGCATCATCCCATACTTCACCAATTCTTGGCACCATCATTTCAAGGGAAGTTGATCTCTCATATCCTAACATTCATAAAGTTATATTTTTCTGTTGGGAGTATGAACATACTTGAGTCACTTCTTTGAAAATGGCTCCATTGGAAATATGCATACACTTGAAATTTTTATATATTTGCAAGTAGAATAGGGTAGGATAGAATATCAAAATAAAACCATGCTTTTGTTTGTTTTTTATTTTTGAATAAGTATGCTCTCTTCCTACGCTTTGTTGCGATCTGGAAGATCAGAAAGTAGAAAGATAAGAAATGTGTATGAGATGTTTTCATGAATGTTTTGGAATTGTTAACTATTTGAACAAAAATGCTTAAATAATTTTTTTCTTCAATTTTTCAATTTCAATTTATTTCTATTTGTTACAAATAAAAATATATATATAAATATCATGAAAACAAAATTACAGTAATTAGGGAAGGTGAATGAAGGATCCACAGGAAAATGAGCCAATGATTATGGAACCCTTCAAGCTTGAAATTTGGCATGAATTTGTTAGCTGCAATACCCAGCTGTGACAATAAGATGCAACACCCAACTGTGATTACTCTCAGCCGCGACAGTGAGCTGCAACACTAGCTGTGATAGTGAGCTACAACACCTAGCTGTGACTATGCTACAGGTAAAAATTTAAGAGTTTGAGATATGTGTGTGTTGCGCATCATGATATGTATTTAGTTTTTATTTTCCATAAAAATACACATGCTTTATTTCAACATTATGTCATTTTTTTAAGAGTTGCAGTTGCGGCTGCAACAGACCGTGTAAGTCAATCTAGGTGCTCAATGCTTGAAATTTATGGTATGGATGTGTGTTATACTTAAATTTACATCATTAAAAACATTCACACCTATTCCGATCACTTTGTGGGGTCAAATTTCGTTTATTAAATATTTGGTGACATTTTGGCTTGAAAATTTTACTAGAACATAGTCGGGACAGTCCATTTTTGGGAGACCAAATGGAATTATTTTAAAAAATTGTTTACATCCCAAGTAACCCTTTGAATATTGTTTCCAAAACAATTTTAATTTTTACAATTGGGTGTCAAATGAAAATTTTATGGCCAAAATACTAATAGGGTGTCAAGCTGGCAGCTTAGGAACAGAGCTGGGACAATCAATTTTTGGATGCCTTATTGGACATATCTTGCAAACATATTTCATTGGTATATTCCTCTATGAATCTAGTTTACAACTCAATTTGAATCACTCCATTCCAATATCGTATGCAAAGTTTATGACCAAAATATCGACTGCTTATCACAAATATGCATTCCTAAAACTCTATTTTCTAGACTGTTTATTGGCTTATTTGACCCATCAATTCTTGTTGGATTCAAAACCTGTTTCTAACATAGATACCTACATGAATCTAATTTCATCTTCAATTGGAATCACATCAATCCATTATCAAACGAAAACGTTTAGTCTAATACCGTGACTGTTGGTCTAGTCCAGAATTCAAAAAAAACACCTTGTCATGTAGGCTGTTACTGAGTGATTTGGAACATCATTACATAGAATTTTGAAAACCCTGTTTCTAATGGAAATATACCTATGAATTTAATTTCATTTGGCTTTGAAATCACTCAAATTGGACAAGGAACGAAGAAGCTATGATAAGAATATCGTTGGTGAGTCTAAATGGACATTGCTCCCGTGCAGGTATAAAATGGATTTTGCTTTGTTCATTTTTATTTGGATTTGTTTTATAAGTAATTGCTTGTTGTTTTTTTCATAAGTGTTGGGTGAAGAGAGACCAATCATCTCTCTTCTTCCATCATCTCATGTTTTATTGCAGGCAAGTGCTAGGTTTTTGCAGGTCCATGGAAGAAGAAGGTCAATGCATGCACGAGTAACTCTTGAAGACTTTGTATCAATTTGCAAATGCATTAAGCACATAAAAAAATGGATAGATTGATGTGCAAACCATACCAATGTTCAATAAGTCAAGTCCCATTGCTACATGCCAAGAATCATTTTTAGACACCTATCATACCAATTGTTGCCGAAAAAAAACCCCTTCAAGAATTCAATTGCCCTATGGTAGATTCATTCACCATCCTCATTTTACAACCCTAAAAATCCATTCATGTCGAAGTCCCATTTTCCACTACTTATGTAGTCACCATAACCATTTTATTTCCCATCACTACTACATCATGACTTCACATATACTTTCCACTTCTAATTTTCACGTTGGTTCTATTTTTCACTATGATTCTTCACAATCATTTATTTTGTACTCTTATTGGATGATGTGGAATTCATTAAGGTCCACCTTCCAATGGTCTCGTCCCATCGACTCCGACACATCATCTGGAATCAAGATTAGAGTTTTATAGTGCCCTGGTATCTGCATGAATCAATGGCATATTTCCTTGTTGTTCATCATGGAGATTCATTAATGCCTCTTGATTGACAAATCTTGCAGGTGACTCGACTCCAGCACATCCATTTGTACCTGTCAAGATGCACTAAGGTACTTTAGAGCTCACTGTCATCAAAGGTGAGTTTCTTCACATTGGTTAATGGCATACATTAATGGCTGGTAATCCAATGATTTCTTTCCATGCTCGACTTCAACACATTCATTCGCATGGTAAGAATTGTACCTCGGTTTTGTAGCAGCTGAAGATTATGTGATCTAATGGTTTCAACAATGACTTGCAGCATCATTTGTTTAGTAGTTTTGCAATTCCTTTCCATTTTCATTTCAGCAGTTGATTTTCAGAATAAGAGAATGGGCTTTCTGCTTCTATGGTAGAATTTATCCTCATCAATTGTCTCAGCAGTTAGTCTTACATGCAACTAGCACAACATCATGGATCAAATTCAGTCTCATCCAGTTTCAGCTCTCATATACATATTGTCTCAGCATCATATCGGCTTACATAGCTCCAGCATACACCAATCCATTCATGTCAACCAAGGCTTCCATGGAGGTAACACTTGAGGTAAAATAGCATGAATTTTTGATTTATTAAAGATTTAGGGAAATGTCATGAAGAACCACTAAGCATTAGCCATTTCTATTTTCCATATAGAATTTTATGTCCATCCATTCCCATCATTTCCCACTCAATTCTAACAGTTCATCATTCATGCACATCCACTTAAAATTCCAACCCAACATCTCACCAACCCAACTGACCAAGCATGGAAAAAGATACCTTATTGTTGTCACACAAGAACCAACAATAGGAAGTCTTGGTGCTGCCACACAAGAACCAACAGTAAGAAACGATGCTCTGTTGCCATATAAAAATAGTGAGGAGAAATAAAGCAACTGATACACATCTTGAAAGAGAAGGATAGGTTGGACACAAGAACCTACAACATGAAAAGTTGATGTAGAATCCATTCCTTCTCAAGAGTATGCTATCACACAAGCACGATGAAAAATAAAGGCATGATTTCTTTGATTTGTTTGCTTTGTTCAGTGGTGCACATGATGGTTCACATCTTCATAAATCAAAATTATTGAGAGCCACATTTTATATGGTATATGGATTTTTCCACCATCTTATACATATGGTATCTTTACCATCCACTAATGCATACATTGGTTTTAGCCATCATGAACATGATACATGCACAATGGAAATCCTGTAGCAGAATTTTCAAGGTCTGATGTGAATTTTATCTCAGTAGCATGAAGGTAATGATTACTCCCAGCTTTGGTCATTTGTCAAGGTTGACAAAATTTCTGAAATGAGTTTGATTGTTGTGGAATGTGCAAAAGAATGCTTGCCATCTCATTCAACGAATAGTCCTGTAGCATTGGCATGGCTTTAATGGTCAATAAAGCACAGTTGCCTCTATCTACAATCATAAAGGAAGTTTTCTAATGATTTGGGCATTTTTTTTTGTTTTGAAACAAATACATGCTGCCCTATAACAGGGTATGAAACAAGGGTAGGTGATTTGTTCTTTCCACGCTCTAAAAAGAAATTTGATCATTTTAATGCTGCATTCAGTTGCTCTATTCATCCCTTTTACATATCTTCATATATCATTTCATGCTCATCATTTTGAGGATTCAGTTGGTGTGCCAATTGTTGGAGATCATTGGTTTTCTTTCAAAATCATAAAGAGGCAATATGAAGAATTGATTACACACTTGGGTTGAAGTTGGTTTTAATAAACCTGAGTACATGATGTATCCTCAGTTTGGGGGATATGGTTGTTTAAAACTAAGATGAAAAGTCTTCTTTTGCATGAGGACATGCGACATATTCAGTTTAGGGGAGTGGATTTTTACATTCTTTGTGCATACTGATTTTTACTCATTTACAACTTGCAAAAGGGCAGAAATTGAAGTGGGCATATCTTCCAAAAGGTGATCTAGGTCTTCATGAAATTTGGTGAGTAGATGCACCAAGGTAATATGAACAATACCTCAAAGTTGCAGCCCAAACCAGTTTGCATTTTGTGAAATATTGGTTCAAGAAGTTTTGCTGCAACACACTTTTTCATGTTCATCCACATAAAATGCTGAATTTGAATTGAGCATATCTCACAAACAACACATTGGATCCTCATGAAATTTGGACATGGAGTGCATAACATTATGAAGAACAAACACAAAAAGTTTCAGCTCAATCCAGTGCACGATTTTTGAGAAAATGACCATCATCACCTACAGCCAATTCATATTTTTCTCGAAATCTGTAATGTAGGTTTGTCTAATTTTTGGTGTGGAGATGCATTATAATGGTATTTAATTGATTGAAAAATTTTAGTCCAACCCAATTTGTATTTTGTGAAATATTGGTTCAAGAAGTTTAGCTACAACACACTTTTTCATGTTCATCTACAAAAAGTGTAGAATTTGATTTGAGCATATATTTAAATTGGTAAGGTGGATTTTCATGAAACTTGGATAGGGAATGAATAACATCAGGATGAACAAGTTTCAACACAAGCCAGTGCACGATTTTCGATAAAATGACTATCATCACCTACAACCACTTCGCATTTTTCTCGAAATCCATGATGTGGGTTTGTCTAATTTTTGGTGTGAAGATGCACTATAATTGTAGTTACTTGCTTGCAAAATTTCAGCCCAACCGAGTTTGTATTTGTGAAATATTTGTTCAGGAAGTTCAGCTGCAACACATTTTTATTCATGTTTATCTACAAAAGTGCAGAAATTGAAATGAGCATATTTTTTCAATTCGTAAGTTGGATTCTCATGATTTTTGGATAGGAAGTGTATACTACCAAGTTGAAAAATCTTGGCAATTTCCATCCCAATCCAATGTACGGTTTTTGAGAAAATGGCCATAATCACCTAAAACTAATTTACATTTTTCTCGAAATCCGTGATGTGGGTTTGTCTAATTTTTGGTATGGAGATGCACTGAAATGGTAGTTACTTGCTTGCAAAATTTCAGCCCAACCCAGTTCGTCGTTTGGGAGAAAATGACTTCGAAAGTTTTCCGTTCAAAAGGCTACAACACCGTAAAATATTGCCATTTTTCTGTTCCGTTCAACTGTGACTCCGTTTTTCGTTTCGTTCAGCTATTCAACTGCGACTCTGTTTTCCTATTTTGTTCAGTTGTGACTCCGTTTTCCTTTTCGTTCAGCTGCAACTCCGTTTTCCCATTCCGTTCAGCTGCAACTCCGTTTCCTGTTCCGTTCAGCTGTGACTTCGTTTTCCCGTTTCGTTCAGCTGCAACTCCATTTCCCATTCCGTTCAGTTGCAACTCTGTTTCCCGTTCTGTTCAGCTGCAAATCTGCCAAATTCGTTGCTAAATTTAGCGCTATTTGGGCTGTAACTCCGTCAAAATATTCGCTAAAACCTTCGCCAAATTCTCTGCTAAAATAAGCTGTGACTCCACCAAATTTCTATTAAAGAGCTGTGAATCTACCAAATTTTCTGCTAAATCCTCCGCTAAGTGACTTTGTTAATTTCTGTTAAACTCCATTTCTTCTGGCTGTAGCTGTACGAATGGTAAAATGAAGGAACAAGTGAATGAGTTTTTTTAGTTGGATGCTACACAGGTATTGGGTTGCATGAGGACATGCAACAAGTTCAGTTTGGGGGAGATGTTGGGCCTTAGAATTGTTTATTTTTCTATCCTTATCAACATATCTTTCATCCATTTTCTTACCATTATTGCCCATTTATCATTCCATTTTCCATCCATTTGTTGTAACTATGCGTAAAACAACATGCTACTTCCATTGATGTTTTAAATGGTTAATAATGATTATTTTTCTTTATCTTTGATGAATTAAAAACTATTATGTATAATTTTACTGATGATGGTTTGTGGAGTGATTTGTCACGTACAAGACGCTCATAGCTAGCTGTTACAGCCTTAATCGAAAATGCATGCCACATAAGAAAATCTTGATTCGCGTCTTGATTTACGGGCAGATGGAAATGAATCTCAAAAATCCGAGACATGGGTTTTGTGCATAACATCCTCATTTACCTGACTTGCGAAGAAATTGCCAAACAAAGCCATGGTTTGTGACATGCAGGTAGTTATTCGAGAGGGTATTTTTCAGATTTGCTATTGCGGTTGGTTCCAAAGTTGCCAGCAGTTACGACCGTGTTTTAGCTGTTACAGATCACAAGTTGGGGGTTCAGTTCCTCATTTCCATGAGATAATTTTATGTATAAATATGTAATCAATCTCACTGTGATTGGAAGATTTAGGGGAGGAGAGAAATCAATGTTATGATGTAGGATTTGATCTAGATCCATTGTAATACTTTCATTATGATAATACATGCTGGCAGTTTCTTAATTCTGGAGTTGTAGACTTATATTGTGGAGATCCAGCTCTGCTCAGTGGAGGAAGGGCCCTCTTCCCTGAGCAGATGCTGGTAGTGTTGATTGTAGGTGTTTTATTTTGTAGATCTGTTATTTATTAATTCATGCTTTCATTCAGTAGATTTATCATAGTTGTTTTATTATTCAATTCATTTTTTCATTAATTAGATTTATCATAGTTGTTCTCATGTTAATTCATTTTGATGGATCGTTGGACAACACAAGACTTCTTTTAGATTTATGCAATTAAATATTGTTTCATAGGAATAGAGTTTGTTTGAAGTGTGTTCGATTTAGAGTTTCGATTTACGAATAGGTTCGAGGTTTGATTTACCTTCAAGAAGGTGTGATCTACTTTACAAAGAGTTTTGATTGCATACCAATAGATAACAATGTCAGGTAGAAATTGTGCTTGCATAGATCTTGCACGATAACTTTGAAATAAAAGACTTCCTCGGGTTGATAATTTATGTTTAGCACTCTGCATGTTAAGTTTTAATTAACTGGCATATAGTGGGCACAACACCCCCTCAGACATCAAAACCTATAGAACAACAAACAATCGAGCCCTGCAAAGATACAACACAACCTCTACAACAAGGATGAATCATATTACGGGTAAGATTTCTGAAACACCCTCAAACGATATTTTTCTAGAACTTTCAATGAATAATTTAAACATAAACATAAAGGGTCTCCTTATAGGACAAACTTCTCAATTATTCCTTTTGTAAGGTACAAAATGTCATTATAGGAGGAGACATAAACTTTACTCTAGGAACTCAAAAGATATGGGGATTGAGATTTAGGTTGGATCCATTGGAAAGCTATTTTGCATATTTTTTACAAACCACTCAACTGGTGGATCTCGATCCCATCAAGATAAAACCCACTTGGAACAATAGAAGAACGGGGGAGAATAAAATTGCAAAAATGTTGGACAGATTTTTAATTGCAGAAGGTCTCATGGGAAAGAATTTTATGTTCAAAAAATGGGTTGATTATGGTGGAGACTCTGATCATATCCCAATCTATTTGGAAATCTTGAACAATCCCCCAAAAGCAGCGAACCCCTTCAAATTATGTACAGTAGGTTAAAAAATGAGGAAGTGATCCATTTAATCCAAACAAACTGGATACCTTTCACAACTGGTGATGTAAATCATGTTACATCTCATTTTTCCCAAAATCTATCTCATATAAAATCTCTCTTCAAATACTGGGCCAAACTAGTTTTGGAGGTTGAGGATCATGCCTTAAAACAAGTAGAATTGGAGATTGCAGAAATTAATAATTCTGAATGTGGTGGCTTTCTTTCCCAAGAAGACAAAGAAAAACTAAGTATTTTGGAATCCAATAGAAATAAACTTTTGAAATAAAAGGACGAAGTTTGGAGATTAAAAAGTAGAGTAGTTCGGCTTATAAGTGGAGACAACATCACAAAAAAATTTCAGTGTTTTTCAAAAGGAAGAAATGTAATACTCCAAATTTTCATAAAAATTTAAATTTTTTCTTGTGACAATTAATGTTTAAAATCATCGATAAAGAGAGTAACTTAACTACTAACAGTTAAAATCCTAAAGGGTATAATCTAGAAACTAAAACAAACTCCTGTATTAATTTCTATAATTACATT
Organism: Pseudotsuga menziesii; assembly: GCA_001517045.1. NCBI lineage: Eukaryota > Viridiplantae > Streptophyta > Pinopsida > Pinales > Pinaceae > Pseudotsuga > Pseudotsuga menziesii. Next base: position 44,943 of record LPNX010399434.1, on the reverse strand, counting down.
CTTCACTATCTGTATTCAAAATTAAGTATTGAAAGATTGATTTAGTAAGTAATGATCTAAAGTAGTATGAGCTGAAAAAAACTGTTTGTTTACTATGTACCGTAAAGTTTGTCTCCTGCTTAAATGAAGGAACTTCAGTTCATGCCCTAGGATTACTTAGCTCTTGAAGCTAATGCAGTGAACTGATGATTCTTGTTACAGGTCTTTTTATAGGCAACTTTTATTTTCAGTTTTAGCTCAAGAATTTTAATTCGTTAGCAGAAAAATCAAAACTAGGGTAATCATTTAATTTTAAAGTTTTTGACTAGAGAAAAGACTGCATGACTCATTCTTTTCATATATTGTTATTATAACTTTGTTTGTTTGCTATTTTCCTGAAGTTTGAACTTGTCATGTTCAACAGTCAAAGCTGGCTAAATCTAAAACCTCTTGTTTATGCTTGTAGATAATATTATTGCTTTGATTTATGGGATGGAATGTTCATTACCTAAAGAACAAAAAAAAATATAAACCAAAAACCTTTGCATAAACTAATACTCACTATATGATTTTTATATCATAAGTATAAACCCTATCTATGCAAAAACTAAACTATAATACCTTAAGAAGACTATGCTAAAGCATCCCTATTTAAAATCTTGTGCTTCTATGTTTTCAACCAAATATTAACAAAGGTTATGTATAACCTTTTGCAGGCTTCACCAAGCTCTTGAAACTATAGAGAAACACCCACAAAATTAAATTTGAAGTGGAAACCATGTGGCTAATGGTTAGTGGATAGGGTTTATGTGTTGGAAAACCCTACTACAAAATTGATCAAACCCTAAATTTTTGCATTATTAACGAGACATTTTGTTGTTGTGAGTAGTGCCACTAGGCTCATTGCCTCTTGGGCCTTTGATGCCATCATTTAGCTCTGTGAGTGACGGCCTTCGATGCCAACGTTTAGCTCCATGAGTGACTTAACCCACTTATCAGGCAAGCTGAATCCTCTGATTATTAGCAGTGTGGTTACTGGATCTATAACACACGACTTACTTTGTGGATTTCATTGACAATAGGGAGATTTGGTTTCATCATGGCTTTTACTGTTTACTTTCTCATTCTTGTCGAGGTTCTTAGATTGTGTTTCTCCTGCCCAACTGCTAGGGTATGAAGTTTTCCTTGGCCAGGGTTGATGTGCAAAACAATTTACTGCGCGGCCAAGGATAAAATATCTCTAGGTAAACTCATTCAAACTCTTTCTGCAAATGACATAAAAATTCACTACTGTAATAAGGTTTTTTGAAAAATGAACTTAACATTTCTCAAATTTCTTGTGCAGATTTCTTCTATAGGTGAAATATCGCTACTATGAGCTGGAAGACATAGGATACTTCAGGAAAAAGGGTCCATGCTTCTCAAACAACCGGGTAATCCTCAGTTTTATGCATGAGGTTTCTTTTGTGGTGATGTGTGGGGTTTCGAAAGATATTGTCTCGCAGAGATTTGAGCTCCCTTGCCGTAGCTGCGCTTGAACAAAGCTTTGTTTGTAAAGGTCGTGTGGCCATAGAATTGTTCTTTTAGATTGTTTAAGTTTTCTTACGGTTTCACAGTGTAGAAATAATAGATCAATGCTATGTGCAATGATGCTAAAAAGAAGCACAGAAAATAGATCTTGCTACTAAGAATTCTCACAAGCATACACAGGAAAAATAGAGAGAAGAAAAGAGACTGAGTCACATGAATGAAGAGATGAATATTGGTGTGTATCCTTCCATTGAATAATTATGAATAATAGTGTACATAAATAGTACATCCCTCATAGGAAAGTCGAATTGTATGGAAACAACTCATAAATCTCTAAAAGGCCGACTTACCAAAATATAGCAAACCCCCATAGGTGGATAAAGCACTTGCTAAATATATCAAGGACCTCACGAGTTGCCAAAAGCATGAGTGAGTTGTAAAGGATATGGAAATAACATGCTAATCCTAGAAAATGGAGAAAAACTAATGGAGGATGGGTTGGAAACAAAAGCTCCCAGTTTCCTAGTTGACTAGCTTTTATCTTATCCATAGAAAAGCAGGAAAAAGCAGAAAAAACAAAATCTGCTGTAAATTCCTGTATACTAATTCTGGATCAACCCAGAATCAGAAATAAATCATTCCTAGGATATAGATGGCATGTATTGACTTTAAGGTGCAAGTGGATGCCAACTAATTAATCTAGTGGGTGAATAATTAATCAAATAATGATTAATTATTTTATCCTAAGTTGTGAGTGGGTTTAATATATTCCTACACCCCCCTATAAGTCTGACTTTATGATGGTATGAAAAAAAATATGGATGCATATAGGGCCCAGCAACAAGGCTATGGTCACCCTTTAACAATTATTATGTCCATAAAAGTGAGGAAAGAGGTAAAACCACATGGGGAAAATCCTCCCTCAAGATAGGACAAGGCACAAAATTTGAAATATGTCTTGAACATTTCTTCATCTTCACTTTAATGAGCTGACTGAACTGCTTCTGGATGAAGGACTTGCTGAAGAAATCATGAACTCCATGATCATGCGCTAGAGTGTAGAACTTGCAAGAAGGAAGAGGAGAGATTCCTTATATCTCATCAATTGATGAAGTAGGAGAATTATCTGAATGCTTCTTTATGTTGTCAAACTCTGATCTGTAAACATAATATGAAATGGAAAAGAGATCTGTGCATACTCCTTTCCAAAGAGTACAAAAATTAAGACAATTTATTTCACACCCAATTCCCTGAATAGCTGCAAAATTGTGATGTGAATCACATGTCAATCTTCCAATCTAATGTAGCACCTGTATAGATCTGATATGAGGCTAATAAAACTTTGATATATCAGAAATATTAACATATGGAGCAGCAAAGACAAAGGCTTCAGTGGCTCCATGAGGATATAGGGCTAGACTAGGAAAATTATGAACAACTAGGGAAAACTGATAGGTGTAAAAATCTGAATGATGGATGGGCATAAGATCTGAACCATAAGTATTTAGAACAGATCCGAACATATTTAATATCAGTCCATATATGAATAAGGACACGGATAACCAGACACTGAAAGTTAGGAAAGACTTCAAACCATGTAAGATAAATATCACTGCATAAGAGACCAATGAGGAATCAAGTAGTGATCTTGGGATTTGTATAGTATTTGGATTATTCAGAGGTATGGTAGATGGTATGGATGGTGGTATTATATGTGTATCAACCTACAAATATGCTTCTAAATCAGAATCCAAAGGATCACATATAATCATATCAATAGACTCATGGGAATACACTGGTAATGAATCCTCTGTATGAAGGGAGGAAAGAAAGAGATGTTCACAATCTTCAAGAAGGATCTGAGTATTGATGCCAAGAACAAAGGAGGATATGCTGAAGCACATGAGATCAATTAAGGTAAGTGGTATGACATAAATAAGGCTTGATGTGGCTAAGCAAACATCCTGGAAGTGACTGGGTTGCGCACCATCAATGAGAGAGGTATGCAAGAGGTGTAAAGAATCTGGCACATAGATCTCTAAGATAGGAGATTGAGAGAACAATGAATGGGTTATAGGATCATAATCAATATCAGTAGCAGCTCCATATGTTACTTCTTTTTTATCAATAGTATCACAAGAAGAAAATCACCTTCAAGGGACACAGAAAAAGATGGCTCTTCAATATTTGCTTCTTCATTGAAGGAGGAAGCATTCGAATGAAAGAGGGCAGCAGCAACATGAAATGTATGAGAAAATTATTCATCATGATCAACTTCATCAGAGAATGTAGAGGCCAAGAAATCTTGAGAAAGAGAACAAGAGGAGATGGTAGGTTCGCTCCATGCTTCATCTTCAATTTCCTGCAAACCAAAAGCTTTGTCCAAAATTTTCCAAAGCTCAAATGGAAATTCAGCAGAATCTATGAGATGATATATATTTGGAGACATTCCCAAACACATAATTCCATAATCTCTATCACAATTATTTATCCAATCAATTTTCTCTTCATAAGACTCAGGTTCACTCAATGCACCAATGGAGACATCAAAGAGACATTGCCTCTTCAAGTATGCACTCATCTTTGGCTTCCAATCAGCATAGTTGAAAGGATATAGTAGAGAAAATTTTGAATCCATATTGAAGTTGTTGATATGCTCTAAGAGATACTCTCTGCAACCTACAAAACAAACTAGGAGAAAATCTTGTAAGCTAGACAAGCTCTTCTTCAGAGAGGGATAGGATACTGGAAGCGCTCCTCAACTCTTGAGAAATTGATCAACCTTGTAGCTCTGATACCATGTAGAAATAATAGATCAATGCTATGTGAAATGATGCTAAAAATAAGCACAGGAAATATATCTTGCTACTAAGAATTCTCACAAGCATACACATGAAAAATAGAGAGAAGAAAAGAGACTGAATCACATGAATGAAGAGATGAATATTGGTGTGTATCCTTCCATTGAATAATTATGAATAATAGTGTACATAAATAGTACATCCCTCATAGGAAAGTCGAATTGTATGGAAACAACTCATAAAGCTAAAAAATGATGACTTACCAAAATATAGCAAACCCCCATAGGTGGATAAAGCACTTGCTAAATCTATCAAGGACCTGACGAGTTGGAAAAAGCATGAGTGAGTTGTCAATGATATGGAAATAACATGCTAATCCTAGAAAATGGAGAAAAAATAATGGAGGATGGGTTGGAAACAAAAGCTCCCAGTTTTCTAGTTGACTAGCTTTTATCTTATCCATAGAAAAGCAGAAAAAAGCAGAAAAAACAGAAAAAACAGAATCTACTGTAAAGTCCTGTATAATAATTCTAGATCAACTCAGAATCAGAAATAAATCATTCCTAGGATATAGATGGCATGTATTGACTTTAAGGTGCAAGTGGATGCCAACTAATTAAGCTAGTGGGTGAATAATTAATCAAATAATCATTAATTATTTTATCCTAAGTTGTGAGTGGGTTTAATATATTCCTACACGCAGTTTGTAAACACTTTGTTTTTAACATTCGGTTTGATAGTAATATGGGTGCACCGACCTGTGTAAAATGAGTCTTTTATAGACTTGGACATCTTGGTTTTCTATGTTGTATATTTCAGTTTGTTTAAGCTTAGATTAATGAAATTTTAAATAACCTTGTTACTATTTACCTATATCTAGTGAATGATTTGATAAAAGATGATGAAAGGATTTCGCTGTTGTAAATGTCCATAATTTTGATTTTTGTTAAAATGAGGTTATTATGTGGAATTTTAATGTGAAAGCTAGTTTCTGGGTTTTCTTTTTTATATAAAGATTTATTTATGAAATAATAAAAGGAAAAAGGGTTTGTCACTACAACCTGAGCATGACTGTGTAAATTTGATTTGAAATAATTTAATTTACCTTTTGTTATTTTATTTTAGTATATAAATGATAAACAGTCTAAACTCTGTTTCTGTGTAAAATTTGTTTAATATAGGGGAATTATAATATAGATATTATAATTATATAATGAATAATTTGATTATTGAGGATATGGATAAAACTGTAAATACATTATTCTGGGAGGAAAGAAGGAAAGACTTGGTTGACAGTTTTCCTTTATTAGGGTTTGTATTTTTATTTTAAATTAAAACTCTGCATTGTTATTGTTTTTACTTTGATGTATTTGATATTTGATGTGTTATTTACAGTATTACTGCAATCTGTTATTTGTAAAAAGTAATTTATTACTACAATTTCTTTTTTACTATTTATAGTCCAAAGTTGCTTCAATTGTATTATTTATATGTTCTGTATTAGTTAATATTTATATGTATATATAATAGGTTAAGCTTAAAGATAGTGGTTATTATTTTGAACACAGTTACACAAACTATGTACTGGTTTTTAAGAGACCTTCTTTTATGGTAGTTTATGTTTATGTTTTAAACAGATGTATTTTAACTAAGGAAACTTCTGAAATAGAGGAATCTTTCTTCTAAATAACTCTATAAAGAATAAAAGTAAATAATCATATTCCTGCACATTTTGATCTGATTTGATCATCAAACTTAATTTCACCTACTGTACTAGAGTACTACCTCTTCGGAGGTGTGGAAAAATACAGTCAAGTAATTTATTCATCAGTAAATTTAAAACTAACTCTAATTCAATCTTCCTAAAACATATTTGAATAGAATTTATCAATCTTGGAACAATAAAATATTTAACTAACAAACAAAATAATCAGTCATATAGATGCATCAAATACTAAATTTATACATTTCAGTTCCTATGCTTGCATAAAGAAAATAAAAATAACATTAGAACTGGTAATATAGCAAAGGAGACAACAACCTAAGGAGCCCATTCCTCCCAACCAACTCCTAAAGACAACTGAGCTGCAAATCTTAGGACCCCCTAAAACTCCATAGAGTAATCAGCAGTAATACTTCTTCCTGTAGTAGTAAGAACTCAGCCCAAACAGCTACATTAGTTCAGTAAATCAACACTTTCTCACTCAAACACTTCTGCGTGTCCCCTCCATCAAAATTCTTGTGCGCCAATTTCACTCAGAAATTTCACAAGTAAAGAATGAGCAGCTCGGCTCAATTCGATGGGTATTTTTTATCAGCATGCATAGGTATTTTGGGTCATTTTTTCACTTAATGAGCCACCTGCTCTTGTTCCACTTTCTTTGGGAACATGACCACAAAAATAGGGAAGTTTCCTCCTGCAACAACTAGAAGTAGTTTGATGATGCTTCCAAGTGTCAATCTACTCTCAACCCATCCTATTTCACAAGTGACCAATAGACACTCATTTAGCAGCCTCCTTAAGTTGTTGTCTCATATTTTATTTATTAATTAATAAAATATTCACCAATTAAATACAATTATCCTTGACCCCACTTGGTCAATAATTACAAACTTTATAGTAAAATTAAAGGATAATGTCTTCTCAAACATAAATTGTTTTTTGCAAATATGGGGTATGTGACAAGTAAGATGCAAAATACCATTTGGGAATTAAAGAAATCCAATAATGATGTGTGCTCCTCCTTTGAAGACCATGTTTGGATTATTAAATCACATTTTGAATCTCTCTTCAAAGTAGAGAACTAGGTGACCATTGTGAAAGTGATTCTGATTTCTCAATTTTTTCCAAGACAGCTCTCGGAAGAGGATAACATCGAGCTATTGGAGGAGATATCTAAGGACAAGTTAAAGGAAACTCTACATAGCTTTTAGAAGGACAAAATACCAGGGCCAAATGGATGGACCATTGAATTTTTCTGTCTTTATATGGTACAATTGGGCCAGATTGTTGGTTGTGGAGCCTAATCTTCCAGATCCAGAGATATTATTCAGTTGTGATTGTAACCCAGGAGTACTGTACACTCGTTCCCCCTGCCTTGGGGTTCGGGGGCGGAGCCCCAGAAATTCTTTTTTTGGGAAGTGTGTTGGCCAACAGTATTGTGGACCCATGGTATTGGGTTAACCCTAGAATTTTTCCCATGGTATTTCCCCTATAAAAGAGAGCATTGTAAATCGACTGAATATGGTATTGTATTGTATTGGAAGAGAGACTGTGAGAGCGTGAAGAGGAAGTGCAATGGTTTTGCTACAAGGTGTATTCGTTCATCTTTCTGGACTGTAATAAAAGGACTGACAAATTTCTTTATGGATGTAGCCCATCGTTTGGGTGAACCATGTTATATCTGTGTCTCTCTATAATGTTTTAATGTGTTTTGCATCTTGTTTATTGATCTAACTGTATATCTGTTATTGCTCTGTGGTCCTGTTTTCTAACAATTGGTATCAGAGCCAAAAGGTCTATTTGGTTGGTAAACTCATAGGAAAGAAGGGTTTCTGGTTCGAGTGGGAGCAATGGTGGAAGAAGGAAAGTTTAGGGTCGAGAAATTTAATGGCCAAAACTATCGATTATGGAAGATGAAAATGGAAGACTATCTGTACCAGAAAGATCTGTACCTGCCATTGGGTGGAAAAGCAAAATAGCTGGCGGCTATGAAGGATGAAGAATGGGAGGTTCTTGACAGAAAGGCATTGGGAACAATAAGGCTGTGCCTGGATTCATCAGTGGCCTTCAATATTTCGAAAGAAAAAACAACAGAGGGTGTGATGAGTGCATTGAGTAAGCTCTACGAAAAACCCTCGGCTTCTAATAAGGTATTTTTAATGAAGCATTTATTTAATATGAAGATGTCGAAAGGTGGATCTGTTGCTGACCATTTGAATGAGCTTAATACACTTACCAGTCAGTTAAGTTTTGTAAAAGTGAAATTTGATGATGAGGTTAGGGATCTTCTAATCTTGTGTTCATTGCCAGAAAGCTGGAATAGCTTGGTCATGGCTGTAAGTAACTATGTCCATAGTTCAAACACTCTTAAGTTTGATGATGTTGTTAGTGTTATTCTTAGCAAGGAAATGCGAAGGAAAAGCATAGGTGAGACATCAGGTAATGCGTTGACCATGGAGAGCAGAGGGAGACAAAACGAGAGAGGAAGGAGCCCACGAAATCGCGGCAAGTCTAAAAAGGGAAGATCCAAGTCCATATTTTGAAAAATAGAGTGTTGGAACTGTGGTAAGAAAGGACATCTAAAGAAATACTGCAGAGCACCAAAGAAGAAAGGTGAGAGGCAGCAAGAGACTACCCAGTAAGCTAATGTAGCAGGTGATGTGTTACAAGATTCTTTGATTCTTGCATTAGATAATACTAGTGATTACTGGGTAGTAGATTCAGGGGCTTCATGTCATGCTACACCCCATAGGAAATTCTTTTATGATTATGTTCAAGGTGATTTTGGGCATGTGTTACTGGGGGATGATGAACCATGTAAAATTGTTGGAAATGGTAAGGTACGGATTAAGCTAAATAATGGAAATGACTGGTTGCTAAAGGATGTAAGGCACATTCCTGCTATGAAAAGAAATCTGATCTCAACAGGGCAGTTGGGAGATGGCGGCTGTTTGTCTACATTTGGAAAAACGTGGTGGAAGGTCACTAAAGGATCAATGGTAATTGCGAAAGGAGATAGGATAGGTACGTTATATTTATTTCCTCATAATACTGATTATTCTATTTCTGTAGCTTCCACAGAAACAGGTGCAGCATTGTGGCATCATAGGCTTGGCCACATGAGTGAGAAGGGGATGCAGATTCTCCACTCAAGGAAATTGCTTCCAGATCTAAAGCAGGTAAGTTTGGAATTTTGTGAGAACTGTGTTTATGGAAAACAGAAGAGAGTTAGATTTCTCAGGGTTGGGAAACAAAAGAAGAGTGAAAAGTTAGAGCTTGTCCATATAGATGTATGGGGACCAGTTCAGGTACAATCTCTTGGTGGCTCTCGTTATTATGTTACTTTTATTGATGATGCAACTAGAAAAACTTGGGTTTATTACATTAGACAGAAATCTGGTGTGTTTGATACTTTTAAGAAGTGGAAAGCTTTGGATGAGAATGAGACAGGAAAAAGGTTGAAATGTCTCAGATCTGATAATGGAGGCGAGTACTGCAGCAAGGAGTTTGACAGTTACTGTTCACACAATGGGATTCGCAGAGAGAAGACAGTCCTTGGAACACCCCAAGAAAATGGTGTGTTAGAAAGGATGAATAGAACGATCATGGAGTGTGCAAGGTGTATGAGATTGCATGCAGGGTTGCCCTTACAGTTTTGGGTTGATGCTGTAAACACTGCTGTTTATTTAATAAATAGAGGGCCTTCAAGTGCTTTGGATGGTGGCATTCCAGAGGAGGCATGGACAGGTAAACAGGTAAAATACTCATTTCTGATAACTTTTGGTTGTGAAGCATTTGTCCATATTGATAAAGATGATAGAACAAAGCTTGAGGATAAATCCAAGAAATGTACCTTTATTGGATACGGGGTTGATGATTTTGGTTATCGCTTATGGGATCTTAAAAATCGCAAAATCATTAGGAGTAGAGATGTAGTATTCAATGAAAAGGTCATGTACAAAGATCAGTTGCAGGGAAAGAAAGAAGAAAAGGAAAACACAAAGTACACAGTGCTTGATGAAATCAAAGAAAATGAAGTTCCAAAAGCACCAAAAAATCAAGAGAAATAGCAGGTACCTGAAACTCCTACAACTATAAGAAAGTCTACCAGGTTAAGTAGACCCCCTAAACGATTCTATCCTTCACTGTAATATTTATTGATGACTAATTCTGGTGAGCCAGAATTTTTTGAAGAAGCAATGCAGGTAGAAACAAGAAAGAAGTGGGAGCAAGGCATGGATGAGGAGATGGACTCATTGGTAAGAAACCAGACTTGGGATCTAGTTAAATTGCCTACAAAAAAAAGGGTATTGTAGAATAAATGGGTTTACAGGTTGAAGAAAGAAGTGGTACAAGGCTAGACTTGTTGTAAAGGGGTTTGCACAAAAGAAAGGTATAGACTTTGATGAAATATTTTCTCCTGTTGTTAAAATGACTTCAATTAGAACTATTTTAAGTCTAGTGGCGGTAGAATATTTGCATCTTGAACATTTAGATGTAAAAACGGCCTTTCTCCATGGGGATTTGGAGGAAGATATTTAGATGCAGCAGCCACAAGGGTATGAGGTCAAAGGGAAGGATAATTTGGTTTGCAGGTTGAAGAAGAGCTTGTATGTCTTGAAGCAAGCTCCAAGGCAGTGGTATTTAAAATTTGATAAGTTTATGACAGAACAAGGTTATGATAGATGTCATTCTAACCACTGTGTTTATTTCAAGAGGCTAGATAATGGAAGATATATTATCTTGTTATTGTATGTGGATGACATGCTTGTTGTAGGGTCTAACATGCAGGATATAAATGTGCTCAAAAGAAAACTAGCTAAATCATTTGCGATGAAGGATTTGGGTGCTGCAAAGAAAATCCTTGGTATGAGAATAACAAGAGACAGGAAAAATTGCAAATTGACATTGTCTCAAGGTGAGTACATAGAGAAGGTGTTGCAGAGGTTTAGAATACAGAATGAAAAACCAATAAGCACACCTTTGGCAAGCCATTTCAAACTAAGCAAGCATATGTGTCCAGAGACACAGGAAGAGATAGGTTACATGTCCAAGATTCCCTATTCATCAGCAGTTGGGAGCTTGATGTATGCCATGGTGTGCACAAGACCAGATATTGCACATGGAATGGGAGTTGTGAGCAGGTATATGAATAATCCAGGTAAAGAGCATTGGAAAGCAGTACAGTGGATTCTCAGGTATTTGAGAGATACCAATTCTCATGCATTATGTTTTGGAGGTTCAGACATTGTTCTACAGGGATATGTTGATGCAGATATGGCTGGTGATAAAGACAGCAGGAGGAGCACCACAGGGTATGTGTTCATTGTAGGTGGAACAAT
>LPNX010399434.1:14937-33457 GCA_001517045.1 Pseudotsuga menziesii | reverse complement strand
TTGTGGAGCCTAATCTTCCAGATCCAGAGATATTATTCAGTTGTGATTGTAACCCAGGAGTACTGTACACTCGTTCCCCCTGCCTTGGGGTTCGGGGGTGAAGCCCCCAAATTTTTTTTTGGGGGATGTGTGTTGGCCAACAGTATTGCGGACCCATGGTATTGGGTTAACCCTAGAATTTTTCCCATGGTATTTCCCCTATAAAAGAGAGCATTGTAAATCGACTGGATATGGTATTGTATTGCACTGGAAAAGAGACTGTGAGAGCATGAAGAGGAAGTGCAGCGGTTTTGTTGCCGGGTGTATCCCTTCATCTTTCTGGACTGTAATAAAAGGGCTGGAAAATTTCTTTGTGGATGTAACCCATCGTTTGGGTGAACCACGTTATATCTGTATCTCTCTGTAATGTTTTAATCTATTTTGCATCTTGTTTATTGATCTGACTGTATATCTGTTATTGCTCTGCGGTCCTATTTTATAACACTGATATATTCCACTTTGTTGAAGAAATTCAAGTAAATGGTCATATGCATCCTCCCCTCAATACTACTTTCATTGCTCTCATCTCGAAAAAGGAGAAACCTGACTCATTGGAAGACTTTAGGCCTATCTCTATGTGAAACATCACTTATAAAGTTGTTGCAAAAATAATTTCCCAAAGACTTAAAAAGGTTCTCTCAAAAATAATTTCTCTTCAACAATTTGGATTCCTTGAAAACAAACAGATCCATGAAGCTATAAGGGTTGCTCAAGAAGGGATTCACGACATAAAAACCAAAAAGATAAAAGGAGTAATTCTAAAATTGACCTCTCAAAGGATTTTGATAGGGTAAGTTGGCTATTTCTAAGACTCATCTTAATGCATCTAGATTTTAGCTACAATTTTATAAAATGGATTTTCTTTTACCTCAAAAAGAGGCCTTCGACAAGGTTGATCTCATTCCCCCTTTCTCTTCCTGGTGGTGGAAGAAGGCCTTAGTATATCTTTAATTGGTGCAAAAAGAAGAGGCTTATTCACAAGTATTAGAATTGCAAACAACCTGAACATCACACATCTCCTCTTTTTGGATGATATCCTTATTTTTTGTGATGGTTTGAGTAGGGATGCAGATAAGCTTTCGGGGATCTTACAACTTTTTAGCAAAGCCATGGGTATGAGGCTAAATGATAAAAAATACACCCTCACCCCCATCAATATTAGAGGTATAGATATATGAAGATACACATATTTCTTCCCTTTCAATGTCAACTCCCTTGAGGATGGATTAAAATACTTAGGTTTCATACTTAAACCAAATAGCTACAAGGAGGATTGGAACTGGCTACTAGAAAAACTAGAAAAAAAGATCAAAACTTAGTGTAACCAATGGTTATCCAGATCTAGTAGATTATTTTTGGTCAAATCGATGTTAGAATCCATTCCAGTGCATTGGATTTCTCTCACCTAGATCCCAAAATCCATCTTGGAAAAAACTCGAAAGATTTGTTCTAGATTCCTTTGGTTAGAAAAATTTGTACTTACTTGGGTAAAATGGGACCAGATAGGGAGGACCAAACCTCTGGGTGGGTGGGGTCTCAAAAACATCCAGGTATTTGAAAAATATGTGGTGTCAAAAGTGGGTTGGAGGCTCATCTCCTCACAGAGCCTTTGGACAGAAGTTTTTTGTAAAAAATACATAGCCCTTGACTCTATCCTTAACTGGATAAGAAACTCTACCTTTATCAATCCATATCCAAGAAAAATTGTTTGGAAAGCCATCTGCAATACTTTTCCTGTCATAAAAAAATGGTCTTGCATGGAAAGTTGGAAATGGCTCTTAGTTGCGTATAGGTGTCGATCCTTGGCATGGAAGTCAAAATCGTCACATTCTCCCTCAACCACTCATATAACACCTAAATCAGAAGGGCTACTACCATCTCAATCAGATAACTAATTCAGGGTTAACAAATATCTGACATCAAGGGTGGAAAGGGGATAGAAATTTGTAGATTCCAGATTGCATGAATGCAGACTAGCTCAAATATACAAGCAATCTCAAAATTGCTCATATTAGACTAACCGGCTCCCAGGATGAGAACATTTGGGTTCATGCGACTCATAAACATTACACCCCCAAGATTGGGTATCATCACCTAAGCTCCACAACCTAACAAGGAGACCCCCCTTAGTGGAAGAAAGGTATTTGGAAACTAAATTGTCCTTTGAAAGTAAAATTGTTTATGTGGTGTGCTTTAGAAAATAAGATCCCAACTTGGGACAAAATGAAAATTCGAACCTTGGAAGGCCCAAGATGGTGCACCCTCTGCAAAAATGGCAATGAAAACATTACACACCTTTTTGTATATTGTCTCTTTACCAAACAAATTTGGAATGTCTCTCAAACTCTAGTAAACACAAATCTGGTTTAGCAAGGCCAAAATCTAGAAGACGCTTGGAATTCATGGTCAAATTCAAAAAATTACGCTTCCCTGAAAGCCCTACCCCTTTTACACATTTGGTGTACTTGGCTGGAAATAAACTCAACCATATTCCAGGACAAAGCATCTACTGTAGATATCATTGCAAGACAGGGGCTTGATATTATGTCATATTTTCCTCAAGCTAAAGATATTCCGACAATTCATACCATTATCGAGGAACAAATAAACTTCACACAACATTGGGTTTTTTTATGGAGCCTCTCAGGACCTTATTTGCATGGGGAAACCCTTTTCTTATCGCAGCACCATCACTTCAAAATTCAAATGGGACTGGGGAAGGGGACCCACAATTTTACAAAAGTCCTTGTGCTAAAGCTCCTTCTTTGTTTTGCTTAAGAAAAAAGACGCAGAAACATTCATATTTTTGAGGATTCAATGGTTGTGATCAACTCGGTTAATAAAATTCAAAAGTGTAGAATTATAAACCTCGGCCCAATTTTTGAAGAAGTTTGCATACTTATGGAAAATTTTGACTCCATAACCTATCGTCATGTGTATAGGGAAACAAACATAGAAGCGAACGCGCTCTCCAAGGAAGGGTTATAGCTGGAATAGGGCACTTGGAAGATCTCGGCAACTAATACATAATACGAATTTAAATATTATCATAGACCCTTCGTAGAGATACAACAAGTGTAAAAATGCTCACAAAATTTTTGCACATAGATTCTATGATAAAGATATTCAGTTTTTTCACAATAGTTTTTTTTGGCAGCACTATATGAGCCACTTAGATGGTTATGTTTCTTTATGATCAGGAAAAGGCATAGAAGCAGATGGAGATATGTAGTAAAACACCGTGAAGATATATAGGAATATATTATCTGATAGGAACTTTCAAATTTTTATTTTTCTGGAGCTGCAAGACTCAGTATTTTGTAAATGTATGCATACATACATTCTGCGGATGTAATTTCATTACTATAATAAAATTACATTTTTTTCTACGGGAAAAAAAACCATTTATCTCATGACATTTATAATAAGTAAAACAATAATACATCAATTAATTAATGATCTTCTATAGTGCCATGATTTTAATAAATGCATGATGATCTCATCCCGCTGCCACGTCTTGGGCACCATTTTACGAGGTCGAGATCATCAGTATGAATCAATCCCATTTAAGAAAAATGGTTAGTAAAATAATATAAAAATTACAAATTATAATCATGACTTTATAAATACATCAAATTTACTTCCACCGACATAAATGATACCACCTTCGTGAAAACTATATTGTCCCCCGTTGGGGACATAAACACATAATTAAAAGAAGATTTTATGAAAGAAGGATTTGATTTTAATAAGATGTAATATTGAGGAGGTTAATAAAAATAAGACAAAATTTATAAATAAAAATGAAAAAAAAACGATGAGACAATGAAAGGATTGAAAAAAAGGTGATAAATAAAAGGTTACATAAATATAGTTAAGAAATTCTTAACAATATTAAAACATGAAAAAATATCTACAAGTGTCTAAATCAAAGAACATGGATAAAGATACTATCAACATAGTTGAAGAGAATACCACCAAAATCATTAAAGAGGAAAATTTCAAGAAGGTTGAAAGAAATGTCTAAGTATGGAAGACATTAAATAAAAAATGAAATCTAAAATTGAAGGTTGAAAGAATTTGATGGGTAACATCAACCTTAAGCTACAAAAGAAGAAAGAAGAAAAGATACAACAAGGTTGCTGAAGAAGTTCAACTCAAACCTCAAAATGTCAAGGTAAATTATGATGAAACTATCTCAAAAGCAAGAAGTATTAAATAGTAAACAAAGAGGACAAAGGACATTCATTGTACCAAAAAGAAAATATTAAGAAAAAATGGGTGGAAGGTGATGTCCAACCTCATAATATTAGATATGAAATACAAGGTATGTATCTACATCCTCATTAAGAAGGAATAATATTCCATAATCAACGTTATTCATGATACATAACATCAAAGAACCATTATTTGATGGGATATTATCAAATACCAACAACTACAACTAATTGTTGAAGTTATAACAACAATACGTGGACTTAAAGGGGTGCAAACCATGTGATGACAAGTTATGGATCAAGAAAACAAGACTTGAACTTGTATGGATGGATAGTCATGAATGGAAATGAGAGAGAATACATATAAATAAATCCTATTACTTGGTTTCATCATGTTATGTTAACCTTGACTCTGTGAAGGGTCCCCACAAGAAGATGGTATCCTAAATTGATGCAATAGGAGCACATAAGCATTGGAAATCAGAAATGCACACGTGTTCCTAAAAATATGCACGTGTTTTTGGTTCAACAATTGTTGAACCTCCATACAAGAAACCATGTGGGCACAAAAGTGTGCATGCGTTTGAAAAACGCATACATGTTATTGATGTGTTCACATTCCTAAATTTTGCATGCACTAAAAAACACATGTGTGGTTCTTTGTATATTAAAAATTGGGCTCAGGCCCATTTCTAGCTCATTCAGTCTTGATTTCGCTAGCAAGGAGCAATTCCAAAGGAAACAAAAATAATGTGTGCATGGCCTCTCCGCTTCCCAAGCCTCCAACCAATCTCTAGGTAAGAATTATTCTCAAAATTATTCTTTTTAGTTTTTATTCAATGATTTAATCAAATAAGTACATTGTAATTAACATTGGAAAAAAATAACCATTTTTAATTGCAATTTGTCTCTCCTACATCACAATGGACAGAAACCGGGAACTAGACCCCCAAAAAACCAACCCTGAGGATAACCCAAGCACAAAAAAACCTGAACCTAATATTGAAGTAGACATTAACCCTGAGGAGAACCCAAAAAAAAAACCAAATTAACCAACATTTAAACCAGTGAGGGACCTTGGTTAAAGAGCTCAGAACCATACAGGAACCATCAAGACTATCCTTAGCCACATCCCTCAACAACATCATTTCCTTAGTTGACAATTCTCATGATCAATTGTTGAGCATAATCGAGTATAAGGCAAGGATGAGAGAGTACTATTCCATTAGTATTAATAAATACCAAATCAATTGAACATCTCAAAAGAAACTCTAATTAGTTTTTTCATTGACCCTAGGACCAACCAACCCCCTGATCCATGCAAAAGGATCCTTTGCATAGATTGGTTCACATACAAACCATGGAAAAAAAACAAGATGAGTCAATAGTTTATGGTTTTCAACAAACCTCCTTACAACAATAGGTATGTTCAACTATATGTAGAGTTCGTGTTAGGTCTTCACATCAACTACTCTGATATTAATGAGTTTCAATGGGTTGGTCTTGGATATTCCCGGGATTGACCAACCAAATAGTGTAAATCAATTATAGGGAAACCTACTCCTAATCGTACTCCTAACCTAATTTAACCCTCTCCCACAGACACCTCAATTACTAGATCGTCTAGCTGAGACTGCCACGACCTTATCACAACTTACACATACTATACTACAACACAATAGTATGGAGAACTATTAGGTGTAGGTCCTTTAGGTCCCATTGATCATGGACCATCCATGGAATATAGTGCGACAAAGGATTGTTCTCACAACCGAGCATGACCCCATTGGTGCAATTACTATGGGAATACATTCCATAGCCCTATCGAGGATCCTGCATGAGATAATTTTATGTATTAATTAAATTTTGTAATTTTTGTAGGGAGGCATTGTTAAGAGACTTGGAATGAGGAGATATGAAACCCCATTATGATATCATGTTGTCTTGTCTTAGGTGAGTACTGAATATTTGAATTCTAATTGTATTTTGTTAAGTGTACTGACTGATAGAATTGTGGGAAAACTGATCTATTGTTGTTTCCCTTTCAGATCTCGAAGAGACAATATACACCTAGATGCAAGAGGGATCAAGATTCCTACAACTCAAAGAGGAGGAAGATTGATTTTGGAGATGAGCATGGGGGTGTCGATGGTATCTAGGGTGATTGAGACACCCACTATGTACATTAGCCATGATGTGTCATTTTGAGCATGAGATGTTTATTTGTGTCTAGGCCACGAGCTACCCTAATTCCATTTTTGGTCATGAGAATCCATTATATGTATAGGGATTGATGTTCTATTTTGTATAAAAATGTGTTTTTGGACCTATTTCCAATAAAAATACATGACTTCATTTGGTGTATATGATAGATTTTTATGGATTTTTTACATTATTGGCGTGGGTTTGATGTTATATTTTATGACTGTTACATGGTTCATGGTCAGTGTGGTGAGCTCTTAATTTGATTAAATAATTTTATACACTATTATATACTAATGGGAATGAATGTATAGGAGGATTATAAAATGTATAAGGACAGATGCACACACATGTTTGTTTGAGAATTTACTCATATGTGTTTAAGGAATTTATGTATGTTGGCATTGAAATTGATTTGCAAAATTTGAACTAAATTTGGTTATATTTATGCACTCTCACTAGAAAAAACTAAATTCCTTTAAGAGACACATAACATAGCACATAAATTTGCAATATATTTTAGATCACATACATATTCCATTAAAAATGGTTATGTGTTATGATGAATACAATCTTATTTTTAAAAAAATCAATCAAATAACTTGATCACCTTATATAACATCTGTGTGTTTATTATCCCTTTTCCAAACCACATAATAACATCTTATTAAATAGAGTTAGGATTGAAAATTAAGATAATTTGTATTCTCTTAAATTGTGATGATCTATAATTCATCCCCTTGAGGTCCTTAACAAGTCCATGAATCTTAAATTCCCCTTATGAGGTTTATGCTGTGGTTTAGGGATATTTGTATTTCCCATAATTCCTTGAAGAAATATTCTTGGGTCTAAGTACTTATTTGTTTTCCTTTGATCATGGCTAAGGGTATGAGACCATGCATGGTGCACAAAACCTTTAATTGGTGCCCATATCCTACTTATAGACCAAAGGATTTTGTCTACATGACCTATGTGGTAGTTTTGGGTCCACGCATAGTCCATAGGTTCTAGAAGCAAGTGATGCATCCAAAGTCCCTAACTTTTCACCCTAGACTATGGCTAAGGCCTCACGATCCATCCATGGATTGTAAAGCCTCAAAATGGTGTCCATGTACCACTCATTTGCCAAAGATTACATGTGGATATCGTGTGTGGTGGTTGAAGCTATTATTCATGGCCCATGAGTTATGTAGTCAAAATTAGACCTTAGTTTTCATTCCTAGTCCATGGCCATGGTGATGCAACGTATACCTAGTCTATACTTGGTTTAAACTAGTTTCAATATTACACTCATAGGTTAATTATTTCCTATATAGAGTGTGTGTGGTGTTTTGAGTTGTTGTGCATGGCCCTTGAACCCTATAAGCATATTTTAGGGCCCAAGACATTTGTTTTCATCCTTGCACCATATCATGACCGGGAAATCCATGCCTTGAGTGCAAGGCCCCAAATTAGTGACCATATCCCTCTTGTAGGAAAAAAATTATCTTTATAGTATTTTCAGTGGTTTGGGACCTTGTACATGGGCCATGATCCCTAGAATAACTTTTAGGTCTAATATTTTAATTTTTATCAATAGAACATAGGCATGGCTTGGAGATCCATAAGTTTATTGTGTGAAACCTCAAAATACTAACAACATCTCATTCATAAGCTAAGTATGATCGCTATATGGAATGTTGGGTGTCTTAGGGAATTATGCATAGCCTTATACATAGAGAATAATATTTTAGGGCATAATACCTTAGTTTTTATTCTTGGACTCATTGGTACCCTAGACATGTCTGGTGTAAATTCCTTATAATGGTTCCCGTATCCCACCGATATGAAAAATATTCCCTTTATAGGGCCACTGACGGTTTGAGACTTTTTCATGCATGGTCCATGAGGCTGCCCTACAAGCATATATTAGGACCATAGATGATAGTGGCTGAATCCCATACCATTATGAAGGACTCGAGATCTATAGTTATCATAGGCCGACTATTTTTTTTATAGGGTCCATGTGGTGGTCAAGGGTCTCATGCATGACCCATAAGAATTAAAATAATCTTTTAGGGAATAACATTTTGGATTTTTTTTCTAACTCTATGTTTGAGGCACAAAATCTCAAAAAAGAGTGCATAACCCACTCATAGGCCAAAGCTTCTCCATGCACAACATGTGAGATAGTCCAAGGGCATGTGCATGACCAATGAGCCTCACAATCATGTTTTAGAATGTAGGTTATTGGTTTTTACCCATGTTACATTATAAGGATAGGATACTATTTGTGGTGCACAAAATTTTTAAATGGTGCCCATAACCCACTCATAGAAAAAATATTCCCATTTCCTGAAGCATAAGGTGGACCAGGTCCATCTACCTGGACCATCATCCATAAAACAGTTTTTGAGGGAATATGACCATAGTTCATCCCCATACCATGGTCAATGTTAGAATATCCATTATTGATGTGGAAAAACTCTCAAAAACACCCATAGATACTCATAGATTAAGAAATCCACCTTAATAAAATGTGTTATGATTTGGAGATCCATCCATAATTCATCTGTAATAAAAGAGCATTCCAGGGCCTATAACCCTGGTTTTCATCCTTAAACCATAACTAACACCATGATTCCCATTTGTAGAGTGAAATTGTGTCGACATCCCATTTATAACATACATATTCCCCTTCTTAGGCATAATTAATTATCTATTAAAGGTATAACCCATAAATCTATCAATACCATAATCATGTACCAATAGCATACCAATATTGTGCCATGTTATTTTGCATTGAATGAACAAATTGTGTGTTCTTGCTTGAACAACGATGTTGTTAGAATGATATCACTTCATTGAAATCATAGTAATCATAGGTGAAATGAGTTAAATGAGTATTATTGATCCAATAAGTAAGTTATGCCCTACTATACCATATGTAAAATAAACAAATTCAAACACATGTCATTCCATACACAAGACATAACAAATAATATGAACTTTTATGTAGTATATAAGGGTAAACAAAAGATGTGATGAGCACCTTGAATGACACCTCTGGTCCTCCATAATTTTTGCTACACATGATGTCACGTGAGTGTAACCATAGTTTCTCCTTTCAAGAGAAAATGAACAAAACAATAGTTTCTCCTTTCAAGAGAAAATGAGAAAAACAATAGTTTCTCCTTTTAAGAGAAAATGAGAAAAACAATAGTTTCTCAAATCATTGAACAAGACCTCATGGTCCCAAGGTCAAGGTCTTTCAATACTTGACCCAAACATGTAAATAGTTCATAGTCACTTATTGAGACAAACCCTAATTCCTGAAACCAATGAACAAGACATGCAATGGGCAATGGACCCATCAGACAGAGGTTCCTCTAGCTTGAATGCATTGTCATGTGTTGAACAAAGTCGATGGTTCATCGATTCAAGCCATGGTCAACATTTTATGGCTAGTTGCAGGTTGCCTCCTAAATCTACTCAGGGACACTTGATGATTATATCGTCAAGGCATAAAAATTGAAACGGGTAGTAGAATTGAGCTTTGTAAACTCATGCATGTGTTTCTATCCATGATTGACATGAATACACCACCCATGCTCCTTAGTTCAATGGGTTTCAATAATTGACCCAATCATGCAAAAAATGCATAGTGACTCACTGAGATAAACCTTAGTTTATGATATCAACAAATAAGATGAGCACTGAGCAATGGACCCAAGAGAGAGAGGTGCCCCTATATAGAATGCATTGTCACAAACCCAATGTGGTTTATGGTTCATTGATATGAGGCATAGTCATAATTTTATGAAAAGTTGCAGGTCACCTCATAAATTGTTCCAGGGACACTTGGTGATTCTTGTTAGATTTTTATCCTTCAAGCTAGCATTATCTTAGGATCTTTAACTAAGAGAATAACATGCACAGCAATAAACACAAGAGACAAGAGACACAAATAATTTTCCTTGGGGAAACCATGAAGGAGAAAATCCCACAAATTCCTCAGAGATAGAATGAGCATCAATAGCAGCAGTAAAACCCAAAAACAGAAAAGATGATCTCCATAGTTTGTTCTCTCTCTCTTTCTTGAGAGAGCTTCTTCTCTCTCACTCATGCGCCCCAATGAGTGAGTGTGTGTGTGATAAATAGAGAGGCTGACTCTCTATTTATATTATTTCGTTCGCTTAATTTTGCACTTTAACATGTCAGCCCCACTTATCAATTACTTACTAGTGCCGACATCTCTAGGAGAGTCTAATAACCCTAGTGCCCGACAACTATGGGGACTTTTCCCTCCGATCAACAAGGAGGGTTAACCTTGACACAAATGTGGGGACTATTGCCCCGAATTACAATGGAGGGTTAACCTCAATGAATTACATGACTTGTTTACATTATTGAATCTCCCGATCGGAACATCAGGGCATGACATGACTCAATTACATTATAGATACTTCCCAGAATAAACATCGGGGTACAATTCATAAGATATACAAGTGAATACATTCTGAAGTTACGAATACATCAACACTCCCTCTTAACTAGGAAGGTATTCTCTCGACACAATTTATCAGCACAAGTCTTCTTCTCTGTATCATCTAGATCATCATCAAGTCATCTTCGTCTTCAAGTCATTTTCATTATCAAGTCATCTTCATCGTCAAGTCATCTTCTTTGTTAATTCATCTTCATTGTCAAGTCATCTTCATCAAGTCTGGATCATCACTGGATCTGGATCATCACTGCTGGATCATCATCAAGTCTGGAACATCACTTGATCTGGATCATCACTACTGGATCATCATCAAGTCTACATAATCACTTGATCTAGATCATCATCAAAGCTGGATCATCACTGAATCATCATCATCATTACTTCTTCTGCTATCTTAATGAAATGGTGTTATCTCTTCATTCTTCTCATCACAGTAAGTGCTACAGAGCCAACCATTTTTCATGATGGTTGTAGGCCTAGCCTCCATGTAGGTCTTCTTCAACACTTACATCTAGCCCTAAGTCAGAATGGCCCTCCCAGCACTTACATCTGACCTCATCTTGTTAGAAAGGCACGTCCAGCACTCACATCTGACCTTCTCTTGTCAAAAAGGCCCAACACTCACATCTGACCATGTGTAAACACATCACGCTAGAATGGCTCAGCACTTATATCCGACCATGTGCAAACACACCACATCGAAAGGGCTCTGTACTTACATCCGACCATGTGCGAACACACTGCATTGGAAGGGCTCTGCACTTACATCCTACCATGTGTGAACACACCGCATCGGAAGGGCTCTGCACTTACATCTGACCATGTGTAATCACATCGCGCTAGAATGGCTCTCAGTCCCAGACTGAGGATTCATGGTAATGGAATAGGTACCTCCATTCTCCCTAAGAATGGCATCTCAACACCAAGCTGAGTATTCTTGGTAACTGACCAGGTGCCTCCATTCCAAGAATGGAATTCAACACTTATATCTGATCATGTAGGAACCAATCCTACAGTCACATCAGAATGGCTCAACACTCACATCTAACATGAAGGAACCAATCCTCTCACCATGAAAAAATGGCTCAGCCCTTACATCTGACCATGGAAGGAACCAATCCTCTCTCCATGTCAGAATGGCTCATGGACTGATCACTTCCCCTTGGAGGGAACCTCGATCTGGAGAACACCAAGCTTCTCCCTGAAGTACTCAAACTTCACTTTGGCCATTTGT
This sequence comes from Pseudotsuga menziesii, assembly GCA_001517045.1. Classification (NCBI taxonomy): domain Eukaryota; kingdom Viridiplantae; phylum Streptophyta; class Pinopsida; order Pinales; family Pinaceae; genus Pseudotsuga; species Pseudotsuga menziesii. The sequence goes on along the minus strand of LPNX010399434.1, from coordinate 21,279 downwards.
AGCATAGAATCACATCAGGGCTGATTACGTTCAAGGATAACCTACGAGCTTCACCAGGACCGATTACATTCGAGGACAACCTACAGGTCTATTTACATCTGAGCAACCTACGATCTTTGCCAGGATTTATGCTCAAACAACATGTCTCACCGACTATCCTAGAACTCCCTCTTTCGAGAGATCTGGATCTGGATCACATATTGGATATTCATCACTCCTCTCTGCATCATACAAAAATGCAAGTTAGATCAAGCAAATCAAATATTATTTTTCAAAAGAAACATACTACCTCCCAAATAGCAAGTGGAAACATCTTTTTCCTCGGTTGTACTCAGTGCCATGCAAGACTGCTTCCTGCTACACCAAGAAGATCACACTTGATCCCATACTGAAGTAGCACCTCGAAGTGCTCTTCCTGTCAATGGCACTTCCTTCCCAATACGAATCCTCATAAACCTCCAGGTAAATCTTCTGATTCGCCTCATACTTGAGCCCATAATCAAATGTACCCTTCAGGTACCTCACTGCATGCTTTGCAACCATCAGGTGAACATGTCTCAATGTGTTCACAGTAAAGCAAATATATGGTCTCATATTTGTTAGGTAAATCATCTGACGATACATCGTGGCATCAACCGACTCTAATGAAGCAACACTCAATAGCTTCAGGTTTGATTCCATAGGTGTGGTCATGGCCTTGCAGTCCATCATCCTGAACCTCTTCAGGATCTCTACTGCATACTTCCCTTGTCCACACCTCCATGCCTAGAACGTAGTGCATCATCCCCAAGTCCTTTATCTCGAACTTGGTAGCAAGTCTTCTTCTTGCAAATTTAATGAGTTCCTCTTTTCTGTCAGGAACAAATCATCGACATATAACAGGAGCATCACTGGTCTTCTTCCTTCAACCTTGAAGCAAAGGATGGAATCCTCTTTACTCTCAGTAAGGCCTAGAGCCATTAGTAATCCGTCCATCCTATTGTACCATATCGAACCTTAGGATCTTCTGCAGTCACTCCCTCTGAAGCGGAGCATAATTCTTTCTTTGTCTTCCGTACTCTATGCACTGAAACATTATGTACCAGAGTGACAAGTAGCTTCCTCTACTACTAATATTCTATGTGTCCATTTAGGGTCACTGGATACCAAGATCCTCTATCTTGAACCTTTTCAAAATTTATTCTCGCACCCATCTGTGAGCTTTTCATCCTCTATAGACTTTCATCTTCAACCTTGTAGAAAAGGTTCAGGTCTTCATCAAGCTCCTCTTGTATGTGTTATCTCATGGGTGTCTTTTGAGCTCATACAAGGCCTTCTTTTATTTGCACACATGATTATGCATGTCATGTGTCTTTCTAGTGGCTGCAAATGTCTCTTCGTAGTCTATGCCTCATGCTACGAATCTTGCCTTGTATCCCATGATGTTTCCATCTACTGCATGATGGAACTACGGACTTCTCTTCATGTCTCTATATTGCATCCTAGACATCATTCTTCTTGAACTGGTACACTCCTTCCCTTTCTTCTTAGCTACTTCTTGGAAGGTTCTTCATTAATGATGTCACTCAATAGTGTTACATAATTGCACTATGTCTGATATATCTTCTTTGAAAGTATTGTCATATCATTCTTCATCTTGGATTCTTTATTGAACTGTCGTCACTTGTTCTTCGGAACAAGTCTCATCCTTCTTTGCTTGTAGGTGATTGTATGCGATCTTTCCTACAAGTCAAATTCATTTGTATGGTTAGAAGCATTTCATAAGGCATATTCATAATGGAAAATTATTATGCATAAATATATGATCATGCAACTATTTTAGCCAATACAACATTCATCCATATCTCATGAAACATTTATAGATGCCTTCCATATCTACCATGACAACATTGAGATTGTGCACTAATCCAATATGTCATCAAAGAGGTTTCATTCTAGATAAGTAGCAATGGAGAGTTGTATAGCACCATGAGATACTTACCCATCACATGCATATTAGTAGTATACTGTCATTAATGCAAACATTCTATCATGCATAATACATCAATTGAGTATAAACAAATGCATAACAAAACAATATCATGAAATGACAATGAAATAATTAACTTTATTTGTTTCGTGGGTAGACTCCTTCTTGAGCCTTCTAATTCACCATATTCTTCATTCACGACATCATCATTTATTATCCAAATGCTAATATGCATAAGAGGTTCTTCAAGATTTGAGTCCTTCGTATTTCCTTATCGCTCGAGGGATCTTCTTTTGATGGTGAGATATTGATCTTCAGTTGCTACCATCTTCTCTTCTCTTATTATGAGTCGAGCTTCTTCTTCTCCCCAGAGTCTTTTGAGATTAATCACTTCCTTCTGGCACACATTCCTCAAATGAATGAATCCCATGATCCTAGGAGGCCATTCAATATGGCTATCACCACTTCTTCATTCTCCACTTCTTCTTCTACCACTTCAAGTTGTTCTTTGATTTGAGAGACCCTTGTAAAGTATGACTGCATGGTCTTTGCATTCTGGATCTTCACATTCTTCAACTGGTTTCTTAAGGTCATATTCTGATTAATGTTCTTCCCTTCAAATAGCTTGGTCAAGGAATCAAACATCTTCGGTGTCTTTAGGGAAGACACTTGTGGTAGAAGTTGATCTGTGATTGAATCAGCAATGATGTTCTTGGCCTTGACCAAGTTCTTCTTGTGTAAGGCTTTGAGCCTCATCTCCCTCTGGAACTGGAACCTCTCTACTCATGTAGGTGTCTAATTCATTTTATTCAGAGATATCATTCACTTCCATGCTTGGGAGTTGTCAACTTCACCTAGCTTATCATCAAGCTGATGTGATAGATCACTTTGAAATGAGAACCTCAAATGAAAATAGCAAAAGATTAGATCTTACCGATTTGAGGTGTCCATCCTGGTTCAAGAGCTAGCTAATCTAGGGTTTGTCAGAGAAACCTTGATTTTAAAAACATGGAATATTTCAAATATTATTGGATATAAATATATATCTCTTCAAGGTGATCTGTCCAATGCACCCCTTTTCTAAAAATAGTGGAGGGAAGCTCCTGGAACAGGAAGCCCTAGTTTACCAATTTCTTCTGCAGAAATTCCTGATATTGTTTCTACGGTATCTCCGAAATTGCTAATCCTCTTTGTCTGAAACTTTTCACTGAGGTATCCTCATCTATCCTTGTTCCAACATCACATGTTTCATTAGAATGGGTTTCAGCAATTGGGACTTATGATCTTTTTCCCAAGGTGACCTGTTTTAGGACTGTTTAGCATAGTGAAGTTGTACGGACTGCCATGTATCATTGTTTCATCTTCTGGGTCTAAAAATTGTACCACAAAAATTACAGTTTGTACCCTTTCTGTAACAACTTCATAAATTTCATTTGGACCTTCATAGCCTGAGATATAGCAATTCTCCCCAGGTGTCCTGTTTGGGGATGAATCCTGGTTGGAACCCTAACTTGGAGGGATTGTATCTCCTAGAATATAGTGAATCTGAGGCTGAAATTTGGAAACAATGTAAATCAGGATTTTATCTTCAGCTTGTGAGAGTTTTGGCTCCTGATCCTTCTCCAATCCTGAGATACAACAAATGTACGAAAACTTATCATTTTTAGTATTTTAGGGTTTTTCCAACCCGGGGTCAAACTAGGGTTTGACCATAGGGGCTTCACTTGTTGACCAATATCCTATCACGTTAGTTCATATTGTGGGTTTTAAAATTATGAAAAATTGAACCAATATATTTCAGGTATTGGGGTGGATGAGGGGTTTAAGGTGGGGGTGGGTAGGGTGGTTTATAAGGATTGAGGTATAAAAATGGGTGGGGAGGAGGTTTTAAGTATTGGGAGGGGATTTCAACAAAAAGAGTTTGGGTCAATATCTCTAGAAATAAAGGGTATTCTTTAATATCCCATGATCGCATGTGCTATGTGACAGGTTCACTAAGTTAAGTCCCTGTGGTTTTGACTTTCCCAGAGTTTCACCCAACCAAAAATATCAACCCAGGTCTCTATACTTCGATTTTGACAAGGAGAGAAATACTATGCCAGGCTCACTCAAAAATTCCTCTTCTGTAAGAAGCCCTAATTTTGGCACCAAAAAATGAAAATGTCCAAAATCGAATTCCGCTTCGACAGAAAGATGCGCCCTTCAATGGAGAGTTAGCCTAGCATACTTTTGCTGATGGATTGTGGAGAGAGACCCAAAAAGTAAGAAGCCATAGCTTCTACAGCTGCACAGTGTCTTCTTCTCCGGTTAGCTCTGATACCATGTTATATTTTTATCATTCAAGCTAGCATTATCTTAGGATCTTTAACTGAGAGAATAACATGTACAGCAATAAACACAAGAGACAAGAGACACAAATTATTTTCCTCGGGGAAACCATGAAGGAGAAAACCCCGCAACTTCCTCAGAGATAGAATGAGCACCAATAGCAGCAGTAAAACCTGAAAATAGAAAAGATGATCTCCACAACTTGTTCTCTCTCTCTTTCTTGAGATATCTTCTCCTCTCTCACACATGCATCCCAGTGAATGACTGTGTGTGTGATAAATAGAGAGGCTCACTCTTTATTTATATTCTTTCATTCACTTAATGTCCACTTTAACATGTCGGCCCCACTTAACAATTACTTACTAGAGCCGACATCTCTAGGAGGGTCTAATAACCCTAGTGCCCCACAACTGTGGGGACTTTTCCCTCCGATCAACAAGGAGGGTTAACCTTGTCACAAATGTGGGTACTATTGCCCCAACTTACAATGGAGGGCTAACCTCAATGGATTTACATGACTTGTTTACATTATTGAATCTCCCGATTGGAACATCGAGGCATGACATGACTCAATTACATTATAGATACTTCCCGGAATAAACATCAAGGTACAATACATAAGATATACAAGTGAATACATTCCGAAGTTACAAATACATCATTCTTATCTAAACATACATGCAATCTCACCCCAAGAACCTCCAAGTGATGTTGACAATTATACCATATTGTAATCAATGATTGCACTACAAGTTTCTTGGGTTATATCTTAGGTGTGGTGGTCTAAGTAGTCATTGTTAGATCCAAAGAGTTAGTTCCCATAGCATTCTTATTCATCCCCTTGTCCTTTTCTTACCTTTTTGAATTAAAGTTGAATGATTAGTATCTTGAATAGGTTATGAGGAAGGTATTAGAATAGTGTGGTAAGATCTATAAGTCTCAAAGTTTCCACCATAGGGGTTCCACTACACCATGAGGAGGAAATATAAATGAAGTTTGTGTAAAAGGTGAATCAACCTAGGAATTTCTTACAACTATAAGAGCAGCATTTTATGTCTTGTATTGATAATACAACTCTATATAAATTAAGGTGCACATACAATATGTTCGTAGAAAATGTTAAGGAGGACCCTTGGTGAGGGACAACCATATGCAGTTTTTTTTACCTCTTGTTTCTACATCTTTTTTGGCTTCTTTAATCCTCTTACTATTGATTTCTAAGCGCCAAGCTTGTTTCATGTTTGTTTCATTTCGATTCAATTATTATCTATGTGAGAATTTTTGGTCCTTGATTGCTTCATTTCATTTCCTTTGCATTTAACTCTACATATTTCATGAAGATTAAAATGTTTGTGAGATAAGTGGATGTATTTGATGTTTGTATTGAATTTCCAATGCATTGAACTCTGCATATTTGTGAATGAATACTAAAATACAACTCATGTAGAAGAAATGCCACCATACCTTTCTAATTGCTCCTTTCTTGCAATGTAGAATGAATGCTTCAATGTGTCTAAGAGGTCTGTATGAATGCTTCAATGTGTCTAAGAGGTTTGTGAATGTTCCAATATGCCAAACAGAGGTCTGAGAATTGTCCAATGTAGTTGTTGTGTCCAAGAGGTTTGAGAACGTTCCAATTTTCCAAACAATGTTTCTCAATATGTGAGCAATAACACAAAGATACAAAAATAGCGCGAACTGGAATAGAGATGCATGAAAAGAGGAAGAAGTGATGCACATGAAAAGTTATTCTCTATCGTATTTAGACACGTGAATACACACATGCTAATAACACACACTTGTTATTAATGTGCACACTCTATCAACATGTGTGTGCTCTTGTAAAAAATAATTCACAACATTTATTGTCAAACGTTCACAACATTAAGTACATAGAGGGGTAGGCTGGAAAGGAGTGGAATAACATGTATGTACTAATAGTGTGCACACGCTAATTACATGTGAACCCTATTTAATCCTCTTTTCCTTTTCCACTCTACCCCTCTCTAAGCAATTAATTCTCTCACCATGGGTGGGGGTGGGGG
>LPNX010399434.1:0-14851 GCA_001517045.1 Pseudotsuga menziesii | reverse complement strand
TGGGGGCATGGTTAGTGGTAGGGGGGAGGGGGGCTAGGACAGGGAGAGGGGGGGATGTCGATGGTTTTTAGTTGAGGGTTATGGGAAGGGGGAGTAGTTGAGAGAGATAAATATATTGAGGGGTTAGAGGGTTTAGAGAGAGAGAGATTGGGGGTTGGGGTTTAGATACAGAGATATAGAGACAGGGGTTAGGGGTGGTCGTAAGTGCTTGGAATAGGTGAGAGACTGGGAGAAAGAGATAGAGTAAAGGGGTGGTTAATGGTAGGGGGAGAAGGAGAAACATGTGTGTGGAGAGAGAAGGGGATGGGGAGGTGGTTGGTGGTAGGCAAAGAGAGAGATAGAGTGGTGGGTATGGGTTGAGAGGGAGAGAGAGAGAGAGAGATTGGGGGTTAGGGGTTTAGAGAGAGAGAGAGAGAGAGAGATCACAGGGGGGCTGTCAATGGTTAGTGGTGGGGGGTTATGTGTGGGGGGAAGTAGGGGAGAGAGAGAAATATATTGAGGGTTTAGGGGCTTATATATATGAAGTTAGGGGTTTAGAGAGAGATAGAGGTTGAGGGGTTAGGTGTTTAGAGAAAGGGAGATTGTGAGTTAGGGGATTAGAGAGAGAGAGAGAGAGAGAGAGAGTATATGGTTAGATGTGGGGGGTTATGGATAGAGGAAATAGGGAAGGTAGAGAGAAATATATAGAGGAATTAGGGGTTAAAAGAGAGAGAGGGGTTGGAAGTTAAAGGTATATATATAGATAGCGGGGTTGTTAGTGGTAGGAGAAAGAGATAGAGTAGGGGTAAGGGTAGGAAGGTGAGAAATGAGGGTTTCAAGAGGAGAGAGAGAGTGTGTTTAAGAAAATTACAATATTATTTTTCCAAAATATCCAACAAGACGTTGAAACTGTACCCTAATATGTGGCATGGATTGACTTATGGCGAACCCATGAAGCACATTCACTTGGTATTCTCGAACATCATTGTGTGTTTGGGGGAGAGAAGTGAAGGAGCAGGGTGCCCTAAAAAATATAGCGATGTTGAATTTGCCATGATGGAAGCAGAACACGAACCTATCTTCCAATGATTGGTTATCTTCCAATAAAGTACACAACTAAAATTTGAAGGAATCAAAGTCAGTGAATCAAGCAGGGCAGTTAAAATTTTTTAGAAAGATCTTGTATCACGATTGAAAATTTGAAAAAGTTGTACAGAAGACTACAAGGCATGCCTTATGCAGATCTGCACCCACAAAACTCGTGAAGTTCATGGTTCACAGCCAAAAACAGGCATTTTCCATGGAAGATTGATTTAATATCCATGCCACTGTGGAAACTTGGGTATCACGTCAAATTGTAACAGCGTTATAGTGTCATGATAATTGTGTATAATTTATTTTTGGTGAAAGTCTTCACCATTTTTAAATGTATCGTTATTCATGGAATCCTCTCACCTTTATAATCGTTGACGAAGCAAAGTGAAGGTTACGAATCACACGCCCACAAGTATGGAGAGGCACTCAACACTCTAAACAAATAGAATATAAACTTTATGGCCATATTGTTCCCTTGTGGAAAACAATAAAATAAAAAGGTAGTGCTCACTTCACTCGCTGGATTCTCCATTGGTGTAACGTATACATTTATCTTCAAACCATTAATGTGTATATTGAGGTTTTATATGGCCTCATTAATGAATACAAAATACTGAGTAATTGTTGTTAATAAATGTAATTTTATGGGTCAAATGCAACATTAAGTAGTCAATTAGTTGAGTAGTTGATTTGGTCACTTTGTCTTGAATAGTGACCTATAGTATTGGTTCATGACATTGTTGTGATGTAATTCTATAATTACTTGACATTGTTGCAAAGTTCAAGAGAGTTATATGAGCAGACTCCTGTTATTGATGAACAACTTTAGTATGCTATGTTTTCCTATTAGCCTGCATCTTTTGATTAAGCAATAAAGGATGGTGATAGTGGGTACAAGCAATGAATGAAGAGATTTATGTTATTGAGAAAAACCAGACTTGAGCAACTTCTTGAAAAGTTGCAAGACACTTGTTTTTCCTCCTATGTTTCAGATTGTCAAATGGTAGATTGTTTGGAGGATTCGCATGACATGGTGGATCATGAGAAATTTGGAAATTTGAATGTACTTGATGTGTTTGAAGATGAACTTGAAAAGATCCAAACACTTGATGTGGTGGAAGAGGAACTTGAATTGTCTCTTGATGAAGGGTATGCAATTTTTAAAGAAGAGCACGATTCCTCTACATTGGAACCAATATATGACAAAGGTTTCACACTCTTGAAGGAGAGGAATAATCCTACCCCTATGGATCCTTCACATATATGAAAATTTTTCACTTACTGATCCGTTTGGTGAGTTGGTTGTTTCTCCTACATCCTACACTTCTAAATTTTGCAGCAGTCATCCTAATGAAGTATCGGTGAAAGGTTTCTTTTTGATGGTGCCACATGAAGAGCATGGACATTCTATTTCTCCTTTTGATGATGGAATTATTATAGCACCATATTATTTACATTTTCAGCAACATCCTTGTTTACATTATGATTATACACATCTACATGGGTGCACCTATGATGTTCACTTGAGTCACTTGGAGACTCATGATTTTCCTTGCTCCTTTTGTAGTCTATTTGAAGTTGGAGGAGATTCGTCCTAGTACACTTGGGTGAAGAGTTATATGATTGAAGAAAATTATTATTGGAAACAACATCCTCTGATGTTACATGATGATATCCATATTCATGAGTGTATTGATGAGACTTTTTGAGCCACTTGAAGTCTTCATGTTTTCCTTGCTCCTTATTTTGTTCATATTTTGGTGGAGGTTATCCATTCACTTATTGGATGAAAGAACACATGGATGATTATATTGATGCACATTACATATCATTTGGAGAACATTATTATTCACATTTGCAGCATCATTCCTTGTTACTTTCATATGATGCACATCTACATGGATGCACCTATGATATGCATTTGAGTCACTTGAAGACTCATGGTTTTTATTGCTCAACACTTGGTTCATTTGATGTTGGAGGAACTTCATCCAACACTAGGGTGAATAGACTTATGATAGGAGAAAATTTTTGTTACCAGCCACATACATTGTTATATCTTTATGATTCACTCATTCATGGATGCACGGGTAAGACTTTTTTGAGTCATTTGAAGTCTCCTTGTTTCTCTTGCTCACTATTTGGTTCAAATTTGAGCAGCAATTCTTCATTCACTTCTTGGATGAAAGAATACATGGTTGAATATTTTGATGCATATCACTTCCTTTTGGAGCAGCATTATAGGAAATGGGATACTCACCTATTTCATTGGATCATATTTGATTGGTCACTTGAAGCATGTATGTACTTGGAAAATGGTAATCTACTCAATGGGAGGTATAAGCACTTTCATGATTTATTGGTGAGGCACCTCCTTAATGTACATTCTTATTATGTTGTTATATACTTTGATGATATATATTATGCACTCAGGATGTTTGGAAGAATGAATACAAGAAAATGGGATCCAATAATTCTCTTTCCAAATGGTATGGGTTGGAGAGCACTCTTAATTGTTGGAGTGCAATGCAAGCAATGGGACCCTAGCACAGTTTTTAGTCCCATTGATTTCAAATTCTTCAGGAAACAAGTAGTATGGGAGATGGATTACCCATTTAATAAGGTGATGTTAATTAGAGTATTGCAGCAGCAAGCATGATGGATCCTCTCTGAAATCTTCATGGAATCTCAAAGATTCAAGGTGGGAAGCTCAGTGGAAACTTCAAAGAATCATACAGAAAGCAGATTCTTCAACAACCATGTTTGAAATTGCTTGAGGACAAGCAATATTGGTAAGGGAGGATTTGTAATGTCCCAAATTTTGCATTAGATCACAATGGCCAAATCACATTTTCCATATTCATGAAAGTTGTCAAAGGGATGCTAAAAGTCAAATAATTTCCAAGGAGGAAAATCACTAGTTTCCTAGGTTGGGGGTGGAAGCTTTGAGATTTGGAATAAGGGGCTTAATAAATGATGTTTAGAAATTAGAAGAGGATAAATATTTAATAATGTAGATTATTAAATAAATACAATATAAAATTGAAATGGCTATGGAGAATGGAGACACATGGAGACTATGGGGCCCACTCAAGCTAGAATTCTTTTGTTAAATGGCATCCTCCTCTTGTAATTTTAAATATATGGGAAGCCTAATGTTTGGGATGGATTATGTCATTAATATACTTGTCCATATACTTCATAGGTCGAATTTGGGATGAATTGTAAATTACATGGGAGAGGAAGAGACAAATGAGAGTTTCATGGACACTTGGCTAGATTCCCCTTACATTTATGACATCTATGACACCAATGATGGATATTCTATGATAGTTATGACACAAGTCAGATTTGAAGGCAAACATACTGAAATACTGACATTTTAGGACTGAATAGAGCATATTAGAGGTCGAATTTGCATTTTGGAGAAGGTAAAGAGGCTCCTACTCAAATTTGGGAGAAGAGGGAAGGTGAAGAGAGAGGCCACATGGCATAGCATGAGAAACCACACCAATTCGACTTGGATTTGGTTTATGGATGGATTTGGAACCTTAGAAGACCAATAATGTTTATAAAATACAGGGATCAAGCATGAGAAGAATCTTTTGATCATTTGTGAATTGTGAGAGCCAGTGGATGACTAGTTTTCTTGCTTAAGCCAATTTCAAGGGTGAAAGATTCCCATCCTAGTTGGTGTTTGGAAAGGCCACTCAGGTATTTCATGGAGCTTTAATGGAGTATTATTTGCATATGCAAGCTACAGAAAGTTCATGGAAATCTCAATATCATCTTGTTGTTCCATTCATCTCAAGTTTTCTCACCATATTTCAGCTCTATGGAGTGAGGCGCACTTGGTGAGATATTCATCTCTTTGAGGGAGATTCTCTTGCTCCAGTATTTTGTATTCTGATGTAAATTATCTGTTATTTAAGTTCAGAAATATCTTAGGTCGAAAATCCAAGATATTTCATGTATTATTGTCCAATCTTGAAAAAACAATGCCATTTCCCCAATACCTTGTTGTAAGATCTTGCAATCTTGATGGAATCGAATATATGTGTGCAATATTGATGATTTATGAATCAATGAACTATCATTAAAATATATTATGGGTTTAATGGTATGTAACTAATAATTTGTGGCCATTGGGTCGAATTTCATAGCATTTGGGGCAAATTACAACTCATTTCCCCAAGGGTCCAAATCTAGTTTTTTATATCTGATTGAAGGAAGTGATTACAGCCATGGGAGCTCAATTGGTTCTGAATATGAGTCTTTGATAATGTATTCTACATATCCCCTTCTTCAATTTGATAATTTGAGTGATTTTATGTACATTTTGGAAGCCATTCCGACAATTACCCGAGAGGGATTTGAGCCCCAAAATTGCTAGTAAATTCATCTATCTTATTCAGAATTTGATATAGACTTGCAGAACTGATTGGAGGAGCATAATACATCCATGAACATAATAATTAAGTTATTACATCAGTCATACATGTTATTTGAATATTTTGGAGCAATTGGGCTAATTTGGAGACCAAGACACTAAAACTAGTCAAGAGCCAAAACTGTGAAAAAATTGGAAAATTGGGCATTTTAATAAAATTCCAAAAATGGGACATTACATAGATTTAAATTGGAATTAAAATTTCAATCAATAATATTATAATATGATTAACATAATGATATGAATATTTTCATTTAAAAACTATTTAACAAAAAAAAATCATAGGCATAATGATAATATTATAGAAAAGTTATTTGAAATTAAATATTGTAGTATAAAATGTTTTTATATATATATATATGTGTGTGTGTGTGTGTGTGTGTGTATGTATAATAATAAAATTTCCAACATATTTATAATAATATAAAAATAGTATTTTAAATTAAATATTTTAATATAGAACATTTTTATGTGAGGCTAAAATGCCATTTTTCTTGTAGTGCATGGACATGTTTGCATTCAATCATGAATACATTCAATGTGTCTTTGTGGATGACCTCCTAATATATATATCTATATATATCTATATATATATATATATATATATCACAATTTGAATGTTATTCCTCATCCACCCAAATAAAATAACCCCCAATATTATATCACTATGTCAAATTTAAAAAAAAACGTTGACCCCTTAATACGAGGCAACATATTTTTGAGGATTTTAGGAGTATTCAAACCCTCAATATGAATGGACGGGATATAATATTTCCTTGCTAGTGAACCCCCCGTGTTGGATATACTATCAAAGGTCATGAACAAAAAGTGTTTAAGCTGAAAAAGGCCTTGTATGGCCTAAAACAGACTCCACGAGCTTGATACAGTAGGATTGACTCCTATCTCATCAACAATGGGTTTAACAAAAGCAACAATAAGCCCATTGTGTATGTAAAAATAGATGAACAAGGTAACATGTTGAATGGATTTCTTTATGTTGATGACATTATTTACACTGGTAATTTAATGCTTTAAGAATTCAGGACAATCATGAAAAAGGAATTTGAAATGTCTGATCTAGGTTTGATGAAGTACTTCCTTAGGCTGGAAGTTACTCAAACTGATCAAGGTATTTTCATTTTTAAGAATAAGTATGGTACTGATATTTTACAAAGATTTAGAATGGATAAATGTAAACCAATAGAAATCCTCATTGTTCTAGGAACCAAGTTAATAAAGAATGATGATGGACCAACAATAAATTCTACACTCTATAAAAGAATGGTAGGAAATTTAATGTATTTGACTGCAACTAGACCTGATTTGATGTATGATTTCAGTCGTATTTCCAAATTTATGGAGTCTCCCAAAAACTCTCACTAGAAAGTTGGAAAAATACTTCTGAGATATGTTGCAGGCACACTTGGATATGGCCTTTGGTACACTCATTCACCAGACAATACTCTCAAAGGGTACACTGACAGTGATTTTGCAGGAAGTATTGATGATAGGAAAATCACACTTGGTTATGCTTTTCATTTGGGTTCAAATTTGATATCATGGGAATCTCATAAGCATCCCATTGTCAGCATGTCTTCTGTAGAAGCAGAGTATGTAGCAGCCACCACAATAGCTTGGCATGCAGTTTGGATAAGAAGACTTGTAAAGGATATGGGAGACACTGAAAATGATCCAAATTTGATTTTCTGTGATAATAGCTCTACAATACAGTTGTCCAAATGTAATGTATTTCATTGGAAAAACAAACACATTTACTCTCACTATCATTTCATTTGTGAGTTAGTTAATGATGGACAATTTTCTTAACAATTTTGTGGCTCTAAGGGGAAATTGGTTGATTTGTTCACCAAACCATTGGGAACAACTGCATTTCAATATCAGAGAGAGCTCTATGGCATTAACAGCAATCAAGATATTCTACCAGTTGATATTAAGGGTGTGTGTTAAGAAATGTAATCCCATTGGTCAAATGCAACATTAATTAGTCAGTTAGTTGAGTAGTTGGTTTGGTCACCTTATCTTCATTAGTGACCCATAGTATTTTCTGGCCCATAGTATTGGCCCATGGTATTGTTGTGATGTAATCCTATAAATAATTGAGTCTAATAAAGAGAAGACAATTAATATGCCATTTGTATGTTCCACCATCTTTTGCTTCTTTTCTTTGATCTTTAACAATTATTAGGATCTAGTTTTTCCGTTAAAATAGTTTAAATTTCTTTAAATATATATCTATATTTTAAAGGTTTTTTTTTGTGTGTGTTAAGAGTGGATGTTTTAATTCCCACACTTTTTAACGTCGTCGGTCGCTTGTGATCCATTGACCAACAACGAGTAATACTATCCATGTCTTGATCGTATTACTCACACTACAGGAAAGAAAAGGAAGGATCATTCCTCTTTGTATGAACAATTTATTTCCAAGTAATTTCTCTTTCTCAAGTAATTTAGACTCTTAGTCACCATTGTGTTTGAAGAAATTGAATCGTAGATGTTATCTTCCCATGCAAATATTGTGTTCAAAAATTGGAATCCACATATAACAATTATCTTCCCTAAACTTTCTCGTTAAACTTCCAATAATTATCTTTTAACTTAATTAGATTATATGATCTACTAACCTTATCACTACTCTTCATCACAACAATTTGTAGTAATTTTTTAAATTAATTCAATTATACGATTTAAAACTTATATAGTTATCTCTTAATTTAATTAGATTTTATGGTCCACTAACCTTATCACTAGTATTTAAATTTATAGTTATCTTCGAATTTAATTCAATTGTTGTTGATTTTATACCTTAAATAATTATGATTTATTTAGGTTATATGGTCTACTAACCTTATCACTAGCCTTCATCACTACAACTTATAGTTATCTATAAATTTATTTAATTATATGATACAAACTCAACAATGTTGTTGAATTTGCAACCTTAAAGGATTGTGATCTATTCATATACCTAAGGTCTTAGCAAAATACTTACAACCTTTTCTATCACATGTTCTTTAACACACGCCAACCCAATCCTATCACAAAAAGTACTATCAACCCATTACAAGCTAAGGGTTTGTGTTTCATTGCATTTCACTCATTCAATTGCAAGTATAAGTGCTACAACACTTACTCTTTTACTTTCTAAAACAAAATCCCATGCCCCTAACCCTACTATCAATGCTTGTGATTGTGATCGATGTGGGACCCTCCCACTTACTAGTTAGAAACCTTGTGGACTATTGTATTGTACTTTGGGGAACACTTCTCTTGATCCATTTGTTCACCCCATAATTCTCTTCCAAAGGCATATCTTGATTCATAGTGTTTTCTCAAAAGAATGTGCATTGTTTGCTACAAAAAGTGTGAGCCCTTTTCTCAAACTAGTTCAACTTTATTCATAAGTTGGTAGTTGGAAGGCATTTAGCAAAGTATTCCCTGCATTGAATTGACAACTTGGTCAGAGGGTTAGGGTTTTCTCTACAACAGTCAATGGAGGCGCCAAGGTTTTGTTGGTGCAAAGGGACATTGTCATCGTGTTCCTGTTGATGGTCCTTCCCTCAACACTATTTTTTTTACCTGGAACTAACACACGACGTTGTTTTTTGTTTGTTTAATCTCCTACCATCTTTCTCGGTGGAACCACGTCACATTACTGTTTACTTATCTGCCACCCTTTACATTGCATGTATTCTTGATGGGCTTCCATGATTCTAGGGTGGTGTGGAACTCTGCGTCAACGACTGTCTTTTGAATGGATACTTTTTTTTACATACGATTTCTCCGTCATTTAAGGTACATGTTTATTTTACCCATTACTGGTTTTTTTCTGACTGTTTCAGTTTTGGGTTCTAGGGCTAGTATGGTTTTTCCTTTTCTATCTTATCCTGTCTTTAGCCTCCACCCCACATGGAGTCCGCCCTCTATCTCAGAGGGCTTAGTACTAACCATGTAAAAATAAGTGAGAATTCATTTTCTTTGTCGTCCTATATGCTTTGTGGTCGGCCGGGTTTTTAGGGTCTTTGACTTGTTGACTCTCGCCCTTTGTGGGACTAGCGACCGGGAACCCTTTCCATCACCTCATGTTCTTGTTGTGTCTAGGTTTAGGCTCCTTAACCCTATGTTTTATGTTTTTAGAATTTGTTTTTAATCCAGAGTTAGGGCCCTACTTGATATTTCCTAGGCTCCTTTAACCCCTCTCTATTTATTTTTTAGGGTTTGGGTTTCCTCTCAGGGTTATCCTTCTTGTTGGTTTCCGGTGGTCTTAGGTCTCCTTCACTTAATCCCATACTTTTTTGCAGAGACTTGGCTTTATCTTCCTTGGCTGGAGGTACGACCGTCCCTCCTACCCAAAATTAGACTTCCTTTCACTCCTGCCGTAATTTTTTTTTATCAAGGCCCTACATTCGAAACGTAAATATGTCCTCGACTGTGATATTTTGTTGAACAAATTCGAGTCACTCTGCTGCAGATTCCTCATAAGGCAGTTGGATACCGCTCTATGTCAAAGGACGAGTGGGTTGAGTGGGCTACTCCCCACTAGAAACCTCTGATAGACTATATTCCTACCATTAGCCTATTGGATTATGGATTTTTTTTGTCTTCCTTGAGGAGAAGGATGCCACTCTTGTACTACATACTCTCTAGACCATCCAGAAAGGGTCCTTGGTGTTATGCCACTAGCACTCAAAATTTGACCCGCTCCGAGAGAGGTTTGTTAAACGACATCTTTGGGTCCTTCTACCTACTCTTCCCTTCCCCCTCTGGAACAAAGAATTCCTCATGGGCCTGGCTAATTCACTTGGGTGCTTTGTTTCCTTAGAAAACGAATTCCATCTTCTCTTTGATAAATGCATGGCTAGGATCCTTGTTGAACTAGATGTCTCTAAGGGTTTACTTATTGTAGTTGACATTTTTTGTGGGGATCAAGTCATTTTTTAGAGGTTGGATTACCTCAACATGCCTTTTAGGTGTAACTATTGTCATGATACTAGTCACCTGTGCAATTATTGCTCCTTATGACATCCCCATACCCCATAATGCGGATTATTAAAATTTTTGCTTCAAGAACACTTGTTCTCCTTTCAAACAATGGGCATGGACGTTAACTCAATATTCCACCTTCATTCTTAGGCTTAAGAACCCTTGTACATCACTACAACAGTCATTCTGCCATTAACAAATCCATTATGTGCATGAAAATCCTTCTTCCACACTGAACCTGTTCTTTCCGCACTTCACCTTTAGCCTTCCACACTTCCACTATCCACCTTTCCAAAATCAGAATTTGGGAGCCAAAAAATTAAAGGTTCAATGAAGTGAATGGTCATCCTTCTGCTTTCCACCTTCTGCACTTTCGATTTCCTCCCTTCCAATCTTGGAAATCGAAAATCAAAAACAAAATGTGCGATGGGAACATTTAACAACTCTTTCGTCTTCCACCTCCCACACTTCCACATTCTGCCTTCCGCACTTCAGAATTTAGAAACTGGAATCTCAATGTGCGATGGAACACTTGACGGCTCTTCTGTCTTTCATCTCCTGCACTTCTGCTTTCCACCTCCGCACTTCAAAACTCAAAAATCGGAAACATGACTCTCGACAGAGTCCTTCAACCATCATTCTTCCTTCCGCCCTCGAAACTCAGAAGTCGAAAAAATATCAAATGACAGAACCTCTATCCTCATTTCCACCTTCCTCCCTCTGCCTTTCCTCCCTCCAGTGCAAACATCAGGAATCGAAATACCAACTCTTTATCTTAGCCTTTCTCCGATGTTCCACCTCCTTCCTTCTGCCTTCCGCAGGCAGATCCTGGGGTGCGGAAAACCCACCTTCTACCTTAACATTTCTCCATATTTCCACCTTTCAGAAGTTGGAAATCCCACATTTTTCTTTGATTAAACTTTCAGTAGGAGGATCCTGGAAGTTGAAAATCCCACATTCTGCTTTGATTAAAGTTCTTTCTTCCTCCTCCTGCACTTCGTTGGGGATGTTGGGGTGCAAAAACCCTTAGATCAGCTGCAAATTAACTCTTCCACCAAGATTTTCTAGCCTCCAGGGACTTAAGAAAAATGCATTGAACATATAAGGAAATGCATAAGTAATATGCAGGGAAATATACACAACTAAACCTCTACTTAGTCATCATCAAGAATCCAACATGAACATAGTGATTCATAGACAAGTATATGGCATAAAGAAGCACAACATAGATACTTATGCAACAGTGAAATTCTACTTCATTCATAGCAAGAATTCTTCTTTATCAATTCATCATATTCAGTCATAAGAAACTTCAATGCATACACAAGAATAATATAGAATACTTATCTTGATGATTAAGCTTTCCCACAACTAGCTAAGTGACTGCAACGTTCCACCCAACCCTATGCCAGTGTGTTAATTAATCTCTCAACACATTGCCACCCTTGAGCTAGGAATGACTTACACAACGAACTAGGGAGTAACATCCTTACACACAACCAACACACAATAAAACACATTCAAACCAACCTATAGTTGGGTTTCTCATACTGTCTAAGGAAACAATCCAAAACACAACAATACACAACCAATGGCAACTAACAATTGGGCTTATTAGGATGCTAAGGCAATGGAAAGGTAGAATTTCTAGGCTAGTGGGCTCAACCCTAGAGCTAAGGAAACCTACACTACATTTGGTTTGGCATCCACAAATCCTACACCATGCAACAAAAGGAAGTATTCCTTTCACTGCTACACAGTCCTTCAGGCCATACCTTCCCTTCTAGTGTTGTCTCGGGTGTGTAGGTCGGATTTACCAACCCCTCTTGATTTGTCTATGATGTTTCTCTCTTTACAAGGATTATAATCCAATTCTGGCTCTCCTCCACTCCTAATACTTCAAACCAAGACAAGGATGCACAACAAAACAATCCTGAAAGAAAACACAACCACATTGGCTTCCGTCTGTAACACAGAGAAAACAGGGTCTCACTGCCATAATGTCACTCAGAAAAAACACAATGGAACTACACTTCCACATGTAGGATAGTCAAACCACCATACTGCTCATCTCCAAAGAAAAAACGAACGATCCAGGAATGATCGAATGATAGAATAATGAACAACCACGAACAGATAACATAAATCCCTCCAGCCGGCTCTACCAACAGTGTGAATGAACCCAACATTCAGTGCGACTCAGGGATGAGGGAATGGGCACGCATTCCCATGAGGGTTTACTTGTTGCAGAAGAAATAACATGTCCTCCCAAGCTGCAGACCTACAGACTTGTAGGCTTTCTCAGTCAAGCCATCAGACTGACATGCCTTGCTCTTCCCAAGGTATTAAATTCCTCACCAAATTCTAGAAGAAATTGATGGTTGAGGACAGAGGACAAAAAAGGTAGTTGAGGGTTCATGGGTTTCCTCATTGATATTTGTTCACACCCTATTGGCTCAGTAGTTTGACTAACTCCCCACCCTATCTCTTGTAGAATCATGCCCCCATCTATTTAACGTTTGCAGTCCCATAGCTAGCTATTCTATTATATTAAATTGTACATTTGCATGATATATCAAAATATATATACTGTTCTTGACTTAGCACCCAAACCATAGGCATCAACCTTGATCACCTTTCCACAAACATCAATCAATGGAAGCGACTTTCCCTTGAGCTCCTCACCATGATTTTCATACAATATTTACATCATGTACAATTAAATACCATGGGTTCAAAACTGGGGTATTACAATCCCCTCCCCCTTACAACAACATTGTCCTCAGTGCTTTACCATCTTAAACAAAATGATACACTAGCACCGCCCTCAATGATCTGTAAAATTAAACAAAAATGGATGCGCCAACTCCATGCCATGTCCAACTCCCATGTAACCTCTTTAGGGCTGTAGTGATACCATTGCACCTTTACCTATCCAAGGACTCGATTCAAAATCACTGTGACCTTCTTGTCAATGATGCGTAATGGATCGGTTTGAAACTCTCCCTCGAGGTCCACTTGAATCACATCCCAATCAATCACATGGTTAGGATCATGTACATCTTTCTTAAGCAAAGAAAAATGAAAAACATTATGACTATTGCTAGCAAGCAATGCAAGTCTATATGCAATCGTCCCTATTCTCTCAAGCACTTCAAACGACCCATGGTATATAGGAGACAACTTGGCACAACTTCCAAACTTCAAAGAACTCTTCCTTTCCCTCACTTTGAGGTAAAGATGATCCCCAACACACCCCTAACACTGAATTCTTTGTCCACCCTATGGGTGCATCCATGGAGGTGGGTAACAATTTTTGGCAAAGCGATTTCAGAAAAAAGAAAAATGCGCACCCTTGATCGAGTTATTAATACGTCAATCGAGGGTTTAATAAGCCCTCGTTTGAGGTTTTGTCAAACCCTCGATCGAGCTTTGGATAAACCCTTGATTGAGGTTTAAAAGAAAGCTCGATCGAGGGTTTGATAAACCTCGATCAAGATACAAAACTCAATCGAGGTATTGACCTCGATCGAGCTCCCTAGTAAAAAAAATTTATAAAAAATGTCGTGGGCAGTTGCGGCCATTACCCATTTTCTGCACTGCAACTTCTCGATTGAGCTACGACAGAGAACCCTCAACCGAGTTGCTACAACCTCGAACAAGCTCCTGTGCAAGGGATTCCCACCTTCGCCTTCCACCACGATGTCGGATCCCAAAGGTAACACGCAAATTTTCTATTTTGAAATTTAAATGAAACGTTACTCGGTTTTTTTTTAATGTTAGTTTGAAATTGGAAAAAAAAAATTATTGATGATTGTAGGTTTTTTTTTGTCTAATATGTTTGAAATGTGTGCCGAAAAGCATAAATGCAATTGGATTTTTATAAAATCGTAATTGAAATTTGTTATTTATGTTTTTTTTTTTTTTTTTTATACATATTTTGTCAACCGATAGCGTTTATGCTTCCGGTTTAATTTTTAAATGTGTCCCCAGCAAGCAGAAATGCTTCCCAAATTTTTTCAATCCTCCGAGAATACATGGAGGATTGAAAAAATTCAAATTTGTAAGTTTAAAATTTAAATTTATAGTTTGTATAAATATTTCTATCAACTGACAGTGTTTATTCTGCAGGTTTAATTTTGAAATGTGTGTTGCTGCCCAATTTTTTTCAATCCTCTGAGAATATAGGGAGGATTGAAAAAAATACAAACCCTAGACGCGAGACAATCATGAAATTTAAACCTATGGAGACATTTATCTAAACCCATATATTTTACTTTAAATATTTTAATACATATTCAAATTTAGATATTTAAAAATTATATA
>LPNX010399409.1:0-26329 GCA_001517045.1 Pseudotsuga menziesii | reverse complement strand
CGATCTGGCTCGACATATTTGTAGCTGAATATCTATGTATCAAGCTTTCGGTAGCTAAATACCGGCACTAATATAATCTACCCCTATGCTTCTGTCAAAAAAAAATAATCAGAATAGCGTTTTCATTCTAGATATCATTTCTCACGACATATGTATATCATCTCATCCAATTGTTAGGAGTAAAGGAATCGTGGATTCCTAATCTTTGATGGAACAGAAACTGTGACACTTAAGATTACTGAAGGAATCTAGGAAATTTCATACTAAAAGTATGATTGCAGGAAAGGAATGGTAATGTTATAAAGAGAAAAGATAACGATGGAAATGACAAGGGATTCGTTTGGATCATGGTACAGATCGAATAGTGACCTATGAATTCTTAGTGAAGGAATCGATTATAGAGGAAGACAGTGTGCAAAATTTAAAATTGAATGGGGTTTTATTAAAATTGTTAGTATCCTCATTTATGAGTGAGTGTTTAGTAATAAATTATAATATTGGGGTGTTGATTATTAAACAAATCTCTCTCTCTATATATATATTAATGAATGTGAAGGTTTCCATTATACATACTGCATAATAAATTTAAGGGGGAATGGAATTTAAATAAAAGCATTCAAAAAGCAACATTTATTCATATCTATGAACAAATAAAAGTATTTATTTTCATTTATTCAACCATGTCACTTTCAAATAAGTCTTTTCAATAGTTCTAAAGTCAAAGTCAGTTAGAGGAAGGAATTGCATGCACCCCCTCTTACAAAAACTTCGTCCTAAAGTCAATTTGTATCATACATTCAATGCCAGTTTCACTTTCTTTGCATATTTAAGTCTTCATACCATTCTCTTATAAATAATCATGACCATAAAAAATAGTTGTTCTACCATCACTAAATTTTCTATTCCATCCACACTAAATTTCCCACACATTTTTAAAAATTTAAGAATGCTTTACTTAATGTAAATCCAATAATTACGCCAAAGGCATTACACAATAGAGATAGTAGTCTTAGTAGATTCCTTGTCGCTCTGTCCAATTAAATTTTGACAAGTGTCTCATCTATTGGGCCAATAGGAGTTCAGAAGGTGTCTTCTGTGTTACAGTCGGCCCTGAGAATGAATGGATTGATGGGGTTATGTCCTTACAGTTTTTTTCATGCACGTTTGATGATCAATTTCTTATTTTTTTCGTGTGTCTCAATAAACAGGTCCATCTTTTTTACCAGTGTCCTTTACTGCAGTTCAATTCAGTTGTTCTATGTTACGTTCAGCCCTGTGCATGAATGGATTGATGGGGTTATGTCCTTACATTTTTTTTCATGCACATTTGGTGATCAATTCCATTTTTTTTACCCATGTCTCGATTTACAAGCTCATATTTTCTGCCATTGTCCTTTATTGCATTTTAGTTCAGTCCTTTATAAATTTATCAACGTGATTCCGCATTCTCGATATTTCCACAATACATCTTTTTGTAGACTTTCTTCTGCAACCTCATTATTTCCACAATAGAATCTTTCAACAATTGAGTTTTCACAACTCAGTTTCCGCAAATTACCCTTCAGCAAACTCCTTTCTGGAATCTCCTTTTCTGCAAGACTATTTCCGCAATAGATATTTTTGAAAATATGTTTCTGCAATTCTGGTTCCACAACTCCTTTTATTTTCTTCCAGTGTCCTTTATTGCAGTTCAGTCTAGTCCTTTATGAATTTATCAATGCGATTCTGCATTCTTGATTTCGTAACTTCTGTCCCACATAGTATCTTTCCACAATACATCTTTCTGCAGACTTTCTTCTGCAACCTCATTATTTCTGCAACAGAATCTTTTCGCAATTGAGTTTTCACAACTCGATTTTTGAATATTACCCTTTAGCAAGATCCTTTGCGCAGTCTCCTTTTCCACAGGACTGTTTCTGCAATTCTGGTTCTATAACCCTATTTCTGCATTTGGCTTTACACGACATTTTTTCCGCAATTACGGATTGTGGGTTTGCATTTCTCTATTTTTAAAAACGGACTTCCGCAAAGTTGCACCCACAATGGTCCTTTCTGCATTAAGATTACAGATTGTGGATCCTGCTTCCCACTTCTTGTTTAGGGTGTTTTTATGACACATTTCTTGTGTGTTTTGACTACACTCTTATCTGTTGCCCTAAACGATCGATCATGCGCATGAATGGATTGATGGGATTATGTCCTGAACACTTTTTTCATGTATGTTTGGTGATCAATTTCATTTTTTTCACACATATATGAATTGAAAGGCCCATATTTCTTGCCTTTTTCCTTCAGTGCAATTCATTTATTACAATTGGGAATAGCCATTGTGAAGATTTGAGGCCGATGGTTTTGAGAAATTTTCAATGTGAGGGCTCTTGTGGGCTTATGCTCAAATTTTGTAGGGTCAATTTTTTCTTCGAATTGGGCATAGCCTTTGCCAAGATTTGAGCCCGAGGGTTTTGCAAAAGTTTTAGTCCAAGGGCTTTTGTGGCTTTACGCTCACAAATTGTGGGTTCATGTTGCTTGCGGTTTTCTTTCACTACTGCTCAAGTCAGTGAGGAAGATTTTATTGATGTCCCTTCATCGACATGAATGCTCTATGTTAATGCTTCATCAATGCATTGTTGCTCCATTAATGCAAGAAACATTGTGATTTGATTTACAAATGGACTATTTCTTAATTGTGGCTCAGCTTATGAGGATCTCGAAGATGTTGTCACAATTCTCGATTCACCGTGTTTGCTGCTACACCGCCTTTTCTTTGCACATATATACAAAGCTTCAGGTAACCAATATTTGCTATTATTTGGCTTTGTTTTTCTTGTATTTCTTTTATTGCGCTTCGGTTACACCAGAGATTTTGGAACAAAGGTCTTGCTACTTTGTCAAATTTGCAAGTATTCCTTTAGTTTGCTTAACTATTTTCAACATTATTTGTGGTAGCAAAATATTTTCTTTGCATTTCTGTCGCTCTAATTTTATCTTCTTCTTGCAATTGGAATTTTAATCTTGAATGTTTTAAAATTTATTATTTACTTACAAGTTGCTTATTTATTGTTAAATTGAGAGTTTCATTTTGCAAACTATATGTCAATGTTATTTTGAAATGGGTAACAATAGTTCTGAAACATGGTGTTTACTCTACCAAGGAAAATTATTCTTATCTTGCATATAGTTGACGGTAGAGACAAAAATATATCATTAAGCTTTTCCATAAAAAAAATTAACGTGATCGCTTCCAAAACATGCAATACACACTGCCAAGGAACACGTTGTTTCACTCTAAATCATTTTCATTTTTTTTCATGTCCTATTTGATTCCACAAGAAAAAACAACAATCACATTATGGAGATTATGCTAACTGAAGATGCTATTTCACTCTTGCTACATGGTGTTGTCAACCTTTTCCTGGTAGTACAATTTTGAACATTAAATCAAGTGAATTCACTCAACTCATCAACTATTCGGTTTTGAATTTCTATCTCAGATGACCTTCACAAGCATGAGCTATTACTTCCAATTATATATAATAGTCTTGTAGAAGATGGTAAACTAAAAGAAGGAACTATAATCAAAGTCACCCAATGTACTTGCAACGTTGTACATAATGTAATGTATGTTTCATTTCCTCACTATTTTTTTCCCACTGAATGAATTTCACATCGTTGATGCATCAATTTTTTTGTCTCCCATTACTTTCTAGCATACTTCATTTTACCAGGATTATCACATTGCTAGCACTTGAAATTTTCACAGTGGATGTGGCGATTATTGGAGACCCTGCATCTTACCACTTAGCTATAGCC
The DNA here is from genome assembly GCA_001517045.1 of Pseudotsuga menziesii. NCBI lineage: Eukaryota > Viridiplantae > Streptophyta > Pinopsida > Pinales > Pinaceae > Pseudotsuga > Pseudotsuga menziesii. The sequence goes on along the minus strand of LPNX010399409.1, from coordinate 22,519 downwards.
TCTCCCTCACATAGTAGTTCCTCTATTGCAATGAACTCTACATCAATCAATGAAAACCCTGCCTTTCCTGCATCGAATATTCCATTCACTTCACTTTCCTCTTCTGGCAAAGTTTGGATGATTCAAGGTCGAGTTATTACCAAGACAAATATTCATGAATATGGAAACCAATGAGGGTCTGGAAAAGTGTTCGGATTAGACCTTGTTAGTGCTTCACATGATGAACTACATATCTTGGCATTCAATGAATTGACTCTCTCTTTCTACGAACAAATACATTTATGAGTAGTGTACATAGTATCAAATGACACTTTGAAAGTATCTAGTCCAATTTTCAACCATTTGAAAAGCCATAATGATATTTTACTAGGTTCCTCCTCAACCATCCAACCATGCTCAGATGAATACCCCTTAATACCTTTATATTTCTTTAACTTTAAAACTATTTGAGACATCCAAACTATACATGTTAATCCCATGGTTGACCTTCTTAGACTTGTAATTTAAGTTTTGCCTGCATCCACCATACAGAAACGGGATGGTGTAGAAATTGTACAACATAGCATTGGACTCTGCGACATGTCAAGATATAGAATTGACATAACACTTTGGGGAGAGCATTTCCAAATTGAAGGAGTCGAGCTTGCTAACCCTCACAGCTTAGCTACTCCTCTAGATTTAGTAGTCAAAGGCGGTCATGTTACAGAATTCAATGGGAAAACTGTTGGGACTATCTCCAACAGTACTCTTTTTATAAACCCAAAGATTGAATAAACTGTCCTTCTCCAGAGATGGTTTCATGACAACGGATTTCATTCAACATCACCATCTTTGAGCCGAAAATTCAATTCCTCTCATCCTGGTCCTCATAACAACATTACCATCAATAAGCTACAAAACCTTCAACCACCTGAAAAGCTAGTTTGGTACTCTGTTGTTGCAACCATCACAAATGTAAACATGGATGACTTTAATTTCCTTGCATGCCTTCTTTTTGTTGATGGTATACAATGCATGAAAAAAAATTCCCACAAACTTGGAAGCATTTGGCATTGTGGTAAATGTGATGGGGAGTTTCTTGAATGTGACAACCGATACATACTAAAGGTTTACATGGAAGATGTCATTGGACAACTTCATGGTGTCATAGATTTTGATGATGATGCAAAGAACCTCATGGGAATTTCTTTGAAATACCTATGCCTCCTCTCAATTGAACCAACATCAATTGTTGAAATAGCCCAGAATATCTGCAACAAACAATTTATTTTCACTCTTTTAGTTAGAACAGAGACCTTATGTGGAATTGCACGCTTAAAGGTTGTAATTATGATGGTTGAAAACATTTAATCGGAAATTTCATGTGGACATTCAAATACATAAGTTGTTTCAACTTGATACTTAAACATTCTTTATTGTCTCTAATGAATTGCTTCAATTCTCATATTTTTTCCTTCTTTCATTCTTAAACATAGTTGGGTTCCCAATATGCAATCACTTAACATTTGCTTTATATCTTATGTTTTATATCCATAAACTTTTCACTTAATACATATACAAAATGTGTCCCTGTCACCAATGAAATCTTCTAAGACTTTAACAAGTTTACGCTTTTGTTTGATTGGGTGACTTTGATTATAGTTGCTTCTTTTACTTTCCCATATTCACCAACACTATTATATATAATTCAAATTAATAGCTCATGCTTGTGAATGTTTCCTGAGATAGAAATTCAAAAACGAATAGTTGATGAGTTGAGTGAGTTCACATGGTTTAATGTGGAAACTTGTACCAACGGCCAAATGTTAACAACACCATATAGCAAGAGTGAAATAGCATCTTCAATTAGCATAGTCTCCATAACATGATGGTTGTTCATTCATGTGGAATCAAATAGGGCATGAACAAAAAACAAAACAAAAAAGTTGAAAATTATTCACAGTGAAATAACCCCTGCCTTGGAAATGTGGAGTGCATGTTTTGCAAGTGGTTATGTTAATTGTTTTGTATGGACAGTCTTACTGATATCTATTTGGCTCTACGGTTCAAATATATGCAAGATAAGAACAGTTTCCCCTAGTAGAGTAAATATGATTTTTCAGAACTACTCTTATCCATTCCAAAATAACATTTACATATAGTTTGCAAAATGAAACTCTCAATTTGACAAAATATAACCAACTTGTAAGTAAATACTAAATTTTTAAACATTCAAGATTAAGTTTCAATTGAAGTAGCATCAATTGTTGAAATACCTAAGAAGATCAACAACAAACAATTTATTTTTACTCTTTCACTTAGAGCACAGACCATATGTGGAATTGGATGCCTAAAGGTTGTAATTGTGATGGTAGAAAACATTTATTCAGCAATTTCACCTGGACATTCAAATAGATATGTCTTTAACAAGTTTACACTTTTCTTGTAGGTATCATGACGAACCATGACAATGAACAACCAATGCACGAAGAAGACTTGTATTTGCACAGAACAAAGATCAAAACAACAAGAAACAACGTCTTATTTATAGAGCTGCTCGTCAACCTATGGATATGTCTTCTTTCTTTTCTCTTGGCCAACCTTTCGACACACCATCCCTTCCATCCCCTATGTTAAATCCACCCAACACCCGCCTTGATGATGCACGTCAACGATTTTTTAAAAAAATGGACCAACTAGATGACATGAATGTTTGCTTGATTTGCAATGAATGTTACCCTAGTATGCCAACGAAAAAATTCCATGGTGCATACAGGTGTTCTCGTTGTATTCTAGAAAGAAAATGTAATCGCTTTTCATTGGAAAACAATATGGACCCAAGAATACAACCACATGTCTTTGCAGTACTTACGCAAGTTGAATAAATGCTCATTAGTCGCTCCAACCCAATCTTATAAGTCACACATTCCTATGGTGGTCAATATAAATATTCTGGCCATACTATTTGTTTCCCCCAAGACATTTCCAACATTGCCACATCCTTACCCCATTTCATATAAGACCTTGACATCCTTGTTGTTCGCAAATGCAACTCTACAAACAATCCATATGAACTTTATGTTAGTCAAACACGTGTTATTGCTGCTCTTGAATACAAAATGGAAAATGATCCATACTACAAGTTTGTACGAGTCAACCGAATTGCATTAGATTCCTTGCCTCTTGTTTCAACAGACATTTCACCTTTAATTCCCCGTGTTAATAGCAATGATACATTATCTCATCAACAAAGCTTGTCCTCTACAATCCGACCACCAAATTCATTTGAACCCTATGAATTTGAATCATCCTCATTTATTTCAACACAAAATAATGCTAGAACTAAGGTTGAAGAAATTAGACACTTCATACGCACACCAAATATCCCACTACTACCTTCCCTTGAGTGGCCCCCTAAAGACATATCCCCTATCAATGAGTACAACATAGAAGGCCTTCTTTCCATGGCTTTTCCAACCTTGTTCCCCACATGCACGGCAATGCTTACACAACCATGCATTCATCAAGTTCAGATGCACGAATATGCACTTCACCTCATTCACTATCATGACAATAGATTTGGGAAACATCTTCGCTTCCGGTACTACATATACAATGTAATTATGCGTCATCAGAGTAATGTTATTGCTTCTATTTTTGTTAAAATTAACCTTGAAGATAGACTGCCTCCCACAATACTTGAGCTTGTTAACCAATTTCAAGACATGCCTAATGATAAAATTGGTGAAAGGGTCGCTCGATTCAGCTCTTCATTGCATGGAACATGCTTGTATTGGAACAAAAGTAGAGTTGAACTCACAAATATGATCAATCAACAAGGTACACCAATGTTCTTCTTCACCCTTAGTGCAACTGACACAAAAATTGACAAATTTGCATGCTCTAATTCTTGGTGAATGCCCTACCAATTTAGATCAACAGCATCAATGGAAGATTCGCAACATCATATCAAATCCACATATTAGATCACAATACCTGCACAATATATTCAAAATATTCCTTGAAGAGGTGCTTCAAAAAGGCTTTCACATAACAGATTCTTGGTGCAGGAGTTTTACTATCTTTTCCTTCTTATTTTTTTCTTCATGTTTGTCACTTTATAAGATTGATTTCTAATATATTCATTTTCCTCCCATGTAGGTATGAATGGAAACATAGGGGATCCATGCACATTCATGGTTTTATTTGTTTGGCAAATGCACCAAATATGGACACCTTAGTATGGGAACTTCTCTCTCAAATGCAACCAGGAAACAACGTCCATATTGATGACCTTGAAATGCTTGGACATCGTGATTTTGACAAAAATCACAATTGGACACACAACAATATAGCCAACCATTTGCATGAAACAACAATATCATTCGTTGACCTCAATCGCTTATCAACTCAACTACATGAAAACACCACCTCGTTGTCCATTTCACCTAATTCCTTGTCTCCCACACAATGCATAGCCTTTGATATTGTCATTTCCCATTTTAGAAACACTACACCAGCTCAACCACTCAAAATGGTCTTCCAGGCACTGTAGGAACTAAAAAATACTACCTCGTATCTTTCTTGAAATCTGCACTCCAACCTATATCTGGACACACTGCATCCCCACTACTTCTCCTAGCTCCAACTGGTGTTGTTGCATTTAACATACATGCACTTACAATACATTCTTCTCTTTGAATACCCATTGTTGAAATGTAGCCTCTTGAAGGCCAATCCCTTTCAAAGCTTCAAGAAGATCTCCGTCATATTTGTTATATTCTCATCCATGAAATGAGATTTATTGGCCCAAAAATGTTAACTCAAATTGATGCACTCTTACGCCAAGATTTCCCCTCGCATTGTAGAATCCCATTTGGTGGTTGTTCCATGATTCTTCTTGGTGACTTCAGGAAATTTCCTCTAGTAAAGGACATCCCCATCTATTCAGGCTCATCCCTTGGAATTTCTCTCTGGCGTACATTTGATACTTTTGTCATGTTGAATACCATTTTTTGACAACAATGAGATAACGCTTCTCAAATTGCCTTTCTCCAACTCTTACTAAACCTTCGAAACACAACACCAACTCTTAAGGATTGGGCACTCCTAATGACAAGAACAACCTCATCCCTTTCACATGTAGAAAAACTGTTCATTTGAACAGTCTACCCACTTGTATGCCACTAATAGCTCTGTTTCACTACACAACAAACACATGCTCAAACACCTCAATATGCCAATTGCTCATTGCCTTGCAGAACAAAGGAACATACATAACCACCAATCCATAGATGATGAACAAATACCATTAGAGGTCCTTCTTACTATTGGTCAACAAGTAATGTTGACTGCTAATTTATGGCTTGGAGCAGGCCTTGTTAATGGCTCGCTTGGAAAAGTCATTAACATTGTATACAACTCCAACAAAGATCCTCCTACCTTACCATCCTTTGTTGTTATAGAATTCCTCCACTGCAAAGGAGCCTTATGGGACACTTCTAATCCTATATGTGTTCCCATCTCTCCCATAACAAGAGGAACACGTAGGAAACTATCACTTCGTATGGCATGGGGTTTAACAATTCATAAAGCACATGGTATGACCCTACAAAATGAAACAATAGATATTGGAAACATTGATAGACAAGGGCTTACATTCACTGCAATATCAAGAGTTAAATCTATGTCTGGCCTTCGCATTTCTCCAGCTTTCTCTTTTTCTAGATACTCTCACATGCAAGACAATCCACATGTCCAATGTAGGAAAAAGGAGGAAACCTTAATTGCTTCAAACTCTTTAAAACCAAATTATGCTTGAAGTTTTTCATTGTTTCCTCTATAGATGCACTATTTTTCCTCTAAACATATGTTTGCGATTATAATAATTCTTCTATTGGTCAGACTTATATTCTTCCCATTATTTAATGTATTGTTACAATTGTAAAGTAAATAGAATACGCTTCTTCTTGAGATGCATCACTTATATTTTTCCCCATTTATTGGTTCAATTCAACAAATAAAATAAACATTTGATCACATGAACCTTTGTTAGGATCAAGTTTAATTTGCTTTCATGGTGGTAACCAACATAATTGAAATTAAGATCACTTGACAGAAGTAATGTAAAAGTAAATAAGAAACATTATCTATGCTTGACAGTTAGGTCATTGTAGTTGACTAATAACTATGAACATCGCAACCAATCCTTGAACCTATCAAATAATGTAACCAAGCCTTTATGTTTACATTAACATTTACATAGAAAATAAAATCATACATTAGAAGAGAAAACCAAAAATGTACCATGGGACTCAGTAATATACATGAATAGTTAATTTGTAACAGTGGCATACACATTAGACATGTGCATCCTGCAACCCGCAAATGCGGAATGCAGAAGTCATATTTGTCTTGCAATAAAGATTTGTCTTTCTGCAACATGCAAAATTTTGCAGATTGTGGGAACTCAATAAAAATCAAAGTTGCAACATTGCACACCCACAACCCGCAACCCACAAATTCTTATGGATTGCAAATTGCGGAACTTAACAATTTTTACATGATCGATAATTTCATTTCGCATCCCGCAACCCACAATGTGGATTGTGGATTGTATAAATTATAAGATATTAAGTTTTCTGGGTCTTTTCACTTCCGCATTTTGGTTTCTCGCCTTAATCTTAGTCGTCCATTTTTTGCAAGATCTATGGCCTAGATCTATTTTGTCGTTTAAGCTTGGATTAAGTATAGTGTTTTGAACTTAATAAAATTTCCTCATAAGCCTTGTTTTTTTTGGTTTTGCAGATTTCGAAAGCAAATTTTTCCTTTATAATTGTTTTTCTCATGGTCCCGCAACCCGCATTCCACATTCTGCAAATGCAAATTGCGGAAAATCCTTTTTTTGGAGGTTTACCGCAAATTTTTTTCCTGCAACCCACAAATGCGATTGCAGGGATTTTGAATTTTCTTTTAATAAAAAGTTTGTTTTTTTCCGCAACTTGCATTCCGCAAAGTAGGATTGCGAAAGGTAGAAATATCTTTTTGCAATAAAATTTTATATTCTGATCTCGCATTCCGCATTCCGCTAAGGCGGGTTGTGAAAGGTGAAAAAGTATTTTTCGCACTTTTTTGTTTTTTATTTTTCTGCTTTCCACCTTTCGCCTTTGAGGAGTGCATAATGTGGAATTTTAGTAAATTTTCTTGGTTAATCATTTTGGTTCCGCCTCCCACCTTCCTCCATTTCAGAATGCGGAATGCATAATTTTAATAAAAAATTTTCTTGCTTTTTAATTCTTTCTAACTTCCACTTTCCGCAAAGGCGGATTGTGGAAGGTGGAAACCAGAAAATCCAAATCTTTCTGACTTTTTCACTCCCGCATGTTGGTTTCCTGCCTTGATCTTAGCTATCCATTTATGCCAGAACTATGGCTTATATCTATTTTTCCTTAAGTTCAGGTTATTTAATATGTTTTAATTTATGAAATTTTTACCAATTTCACTTGTGTTTTTACTGCGCTTGAAGATTTTTATTATCAATTTTTCTAGCTCAAGCTTACGAATTCACTAATCCTCAAGTTTCCAACCAGTAAGTGCTCTTCTTTCACAACCATTTTTTCTATTATTTCCAAACCGTGGTAAGTTTTTAACCATGTCTAGAAACATCAGGTCAAAAACTGCTCTTCATGAGAAAAAGAGAAAAGACCCCAATTCCAGAATATTCACTGATACCAGTGTTTGTGTCCCTGCAACCCTTCACTTGGACTGGTCGAGGGTTTATTCCATCATTGACAATGACGATTTTTCCACAATTCCCCACGACCATCCTGCATACGCAAAAATCTGGAGTTCTCAGCTCCATTGCATTAATGCACGACCTCCTTTCATGCCATACACAAACCCAATTAAGTGGAAATTGGATAATGAAAACCCTAACGAGCGCTCCTTTAACGACCCTGTTCATACCCGTGTGCCCTCTTTCCATCTTGACGTTTTTTCCAGGGCTTATGCACTTGGACCTCCTCGACAGCTTTTAAGCTCCAAATTTCTCGATGAGGCCATCTCTTGATTTAACTATGAGGAGGTGGTAAAATACTGGATGGAAAACCCAACTGATTATGTTCCCAAACCAACCAATTCTTACTCTGTTTCCTGGTTTAGGGAACCCTTTTAATTGCTTGCAGCCATGTTCTTTCGTTTGTATGGGTTGTCAAACTGTTCAATGTTCAAAGTTGAATGGGTTTCGATAGCCCACCATATTCTGCTTACAAGTGAATCCTTTAATTGGGCACACATTCTATCTGTGAATCTAAAAGAAGAAATTGAGAAATACCAGAAGAACCCAACCACAAGAAATCCATCATTTTATATGTCGGGTTATGTAATGGATGTGTTTTGCGCAACTTATGCTTTTCCCACCTTGGGTTGGAATACAAATTCACCACCGATACACATTTATTGTTCAAATATGTGGGAGGAAAACTTCGTTCCTCGAGTCTATGAGATTTTTGAAATGTTTCTTGGCTCAATGTACCATAAAATATTCAATGAAGACGCTTCGAGATTTTCTGAGAGAGCCAGTGCATTGATTACTTTACACTGTGATTGGTATGTCGGAGAGTATTTCTCCTATATTCAAATTTGGGGCAGTAATACACTTCATCTACTACCTAGGGTAGTTCCATATCGAACGGTGTTACAAGAAGTAGCCTATCAGATTGTGATTAATGGGTTTTTTCCCAAACTTGCACAGTCCAAAAGAAAGGCTTGGCCCAAATTTCCATTGAACTTAGGTTCTCTTGTTCTGGAAACTTCCACCCATGCAACTGCGCTAGGTAAATAAATTGCTAGTATTAACCTAGGGAAAGCACCCAAGAGGATGCATGACCCTAAATCATATATGTCCAGCCTCTTTTTCCAGGAACATGCTAAGTTCCAGTATGCCCATAAGGATGAACCTGATGACTCAATCTATAAGGTAGCTATTGAATTCTAGGAGGCATTGAGTAATATTTTTTACCCAAATGTTAAAGCTCATGTCTTCAAGTATCAAAAAGACCTCAAGGACTCTGTGCTCCACTACATAAAGGTAAAACTGGAAATAGAGGAGAACCTTAAGAGGTAGAACATAGAAAAGGAAGCAAAAGATCAAGCAGGAAGCTCTTATGTTTCCCTTGTTGTTTAATCAAAATATAAGGGTAAGGTTGTTTTGGAAACCCCTGTAATAACTTAGCCTTCTCAGATGATTGAGATCCTACATAAAGGGGCATAGTTCAAGAGAAATCTTAAAAAGCTTAGTTCACAATTGTAAACACAAAAGAAAGAGGTTGAACCTCAACCCAAGAAGCAGAAGACTCGGTTTTTTCTTGAACAGGTATAGGTACAACAAGCCCCAATTGTTAATCCATAGAAGATGCCCCAAGAAGTACCTAGGGAAGAACAGTCCGTGCCACCAGTCCAACTTGCTCCACCAAAGCAAGTGCTTATGCAAATCCCTCCAATTCAGTAGGTAGAACCTCCACCTCAAGATGATATTGAAATTCACAAAACACATAGTGACTTGGAGGAAGAAAGTGGCCCTTCTACTTGCCTTGTAAATATACTTACTTCTATGACATCTTTTATCCTCGACACTCAGTTATCTAAGAATATTTTGTATTCATCATTTTCAAAAAAAGAAAAATTTTCTGAATTAAATTTATCCCCAATTGTTAAGGCTACCACCATCACTCCTATGATACTAATTGATGTACCTAGCTCCACTTCCCCTCTCACTTCACCTATTCCTTCCAAAACTTTACCACCTTACACTACCCCGACATCCACTCCTTCTCATCTTCGTCAATTAAACATTCCTTCCATCTCTACAATTCCTTTTCCCAAAATTGGTACACCTATCCTCACTTCTTCCTCATCCCTTGCACCCATTTTCCCTACTTCCCCTATGATCATCACAACCATCAGTATAGAAATTCATGTTTCCCAATATAAACCTAATCCCCTAGTCACTCCTCAACAAGAAACCATCTCAGCTTCAGAAGGGATGGCAGACTTTGGTGAGGATGATGTGATCTCCCTAGGAAAATATTGTTGGAGTAAAAGGGACAAAGCAGTGATGAAAAAGGGAACCAAGAGGACAAGGGAAGGCACAATCAAACAGGTTCCTACTCTTAACCAAGTCATTTGGAAGTTAGATTCCCCTAATATCAAGCAAGGGGCATTAGATACAACAGTTTCCCTAGGGGATTTTGTAGGAGCCAACTTTGATTCAGTTTCATAGCTGAATAAGGATCTTTTGGACAAAGAACAAGAGCTGCAGAAGACCATACAAGACTTGGTCACAACAGAGGCACATCACAAATAGGAAGTCCAACTTCTTAACCGGGAGCATGAAGAAAAGATGAAGCAGTCACAGAAGAAGAATGATTAACTCAAGCAGCAGCTTGAGAAATCAGATGCTCTCAATCAACAACATGCAGAAAAGATTGCTACCCTTGAGCAACAACTTTAGGAATCTTAGCTAGTTTTAGCTACTTCCTCTTTCTCCAAATTGACAACAGAGGAGTTCAAGCAACTAGTCTGCAAGGTCCATGATGAATTTAATCAGTCCATGGCTAATCTATACAAAGGGTTCATTGAAATGTAGGAGTTATATAATAAGTTTGAGAGTCAATCTGACATCCTGCAAGATCATAATACTCGCAGAAGAGCAACATCTAAGGCCTTTGACAATGTATTAGACTGGCATAAGCATATCAAAACCAGACCGCATGACTTTCCAATCATGGATAAATTTCATACCAAGAATACCGAAGTCATGATTGATACCTCGGAAATCATTTGCGATGCAATAGAATCCATCATCAAAGATGGACAAGTGGTGTGCAAACATACGTGGTTAGCTGCTGAAACTTTGCTTAGTTTTCTAGACATGCCATATTTGGATCTGATTGACCAGGCACTTCCCCCTAAGCTCAAATTGGAAGAAATTGAAAGAAATTTTGCTACATCCAATGAGCAGATACAGGAGATAAACCAGTTCACCATGCAGGAAATCATGAGATGGATTGAGATACCCCATGCTGCGATGGTCAAAATACAGGTGTACCTTCGAGAATGGAGCAAGGTTAAGAAGAGGGAGATTGCATCCCAAATATGCAAAACAAAAGTACACTTGGAACATGCCAAGTATCAAGACATTAACGAGCTGATGGACTTAGATGCCAAGTGGCATTCCGCCCTTGGAAAACCTTGAAACTAAACTATTTTTTAATCCCACATCTTGGGAAATTTCATTTTCTTTGTAAAAATTTAATATTATTTAAAGTGAGGGTGTTTTCCAAGTAGGGGAGGAACTTTGGAGATTATGCCTATGAGCTATATTGAAGAACAGACTGCCAAGTGCATAACATGAAATCTTGTTATTTTTGTACTTTGTAATTTTTTGAAAGTTAATAAAATTACACTGCCATTTTATGTTATGTTCTATGGTTGTTCATTAAATGTCTTTTATGAATGTTTGTTAGATTAGCCCACAATACAGAGAGGGTGGGGGGGGTGAATCAGTATTGTCTTTTTCTTTTAAAAATAAAAACACAAAATGAATCAAACAGGTTAGGACACAAATTTTATCGTGGAAACTTCAAAGAGAAAACTAGCAATTCAAACTCATTAAAAAGATGAATGTACAAAATTCCTTTATTTGCTGCTACAGAAAGGATGCAACAACACCATGAGTTTCTACCTGCTCCAACAGACAAGGGTGCTCCAACACCCTGGGTTTCTATCTGCTGCAACACACAAGGATGCTACAACACCCTGGTTTTTTGTCCGCTACAACAAACAAGGATGATACAACACCCTTGGTAGACTTATAGCCTGCCCTAGCGTTGCCCTGCCACCCTGGACTGATTTTTATCAGTTTTTTATTCACCTCTTGGACTCTGTCATTCAAAATCACATAGACAAGTTATTTCCTTCAATTATTTTGTCAATAAATACCTTCATGCTTCCTACGGACGCATTTCTTCACCATTACGTCGTTTCATTGATCGTGCCTCTTCAAAAAAATTCTAGTCATGACTGTACACACTCTTCAATTATGAAACCATCCTAAGTCATTGATCTTCTTTAGGTCTTTTATCCTGACCATAGATCTAAGATAAAAAATAGATAGTAGAAATGTGACTTTTTCCAAATATCAATCCACGATTTCCGCTTTCCGAACCAATCATTCTACATCGTTGATATTCTTCGAGCTCTCTGTGACCATTGATCTAAGATGAAAAGCAAATATCAGATATGTGAAGTTTTCCCAATATCATTCCATGATTTCTACTTTCCGCCATTTTCTTTCGCACCGTCAATCTTATGTGGATATTTTCTAGACTGTCAATCTTTTGGATTTCGGGTAGTGGAACTATGACATTTCCCAAAGTCTTTTCACGATTATTCACCTTCCGTTTTCTGCCTTCTATTTTCCTTCTAAATCGTTGATTTTCTTACAGGTTCTCTCATGTCCATTAATATATGATCAAATGCGGATTTTTGGATCTTCCCTTTTCTTTTGCGGAAATCATTCTCCGTCGTCGATCTTCTCAAAATCGGCTTCTATATTTCTCTCGATTGATATGGACCGTCCACATTGTTAATCATTTATTAATGAAATTTTTCTCACATTGGCATGTGTTAACCTCCTTTCACTTCACCCAGTGAAATTACTTTACCGTCGTCGAAGCAAGGTCCCTACCAATCAACAGTGGAATTTAAATGTATTAAACAAGTTACGACACAAATTTTATCATGGAAACTTCAAAGAGAAAACCACCAATTCAAACTCATTAAAAAGATGAATCTACAAAATTGCTTTATATGCTGCTATAGAAAAGATGCAACAACAACCTTGGTTTCTAACTGCTACAACAAACAAGGATGCTCCAACACCCTGGGTTTCTGCCCGCTGCAACAGACATGGATGCTACAACACCCTGGTTTTGTGTCCACTACAATAGACAAGGATGCTAAAACACCCTTGGAATACTTATAACCTGCCCTAGCGTCGCCCTGCCACCTTGGACTGATTTTTATCAGTTTTTTATTCACTTCTTAGACTATGTCATTCACAATCATATAGACAAGTTCTTTCCTTCAATTATTTTATCAATAAATACCTTCATGCTTCCTCCAAACGCATTTCTTCACCCTTGTGTCATTTCATTGATCATGCCTCTTCAAAAAACTTCTAGTCGTGACTTTTCGCACTCTTCAATTCTGCAACCTTCCTGAGCCATTCATCTTCCTTAAGGATTTTATCCTGACCATAGATCTGAGATAAAAATCAAATAGTGGAAATGTGACTTTTTCCAAATATCGTTCCACGATTTCCGCTTTCTAAACCAATCATTCTGCACCGTTGATCTTCTTCGAGCTCTCTGTGAACGTTGATCTAAGATGAAAAGTAGATATCGTATATGTGACTTTTTCCAAATATCATTCCATGATTTCTGCTTTTTGACATTTTATTCCGCACCTTCAATCTTATGTGGATATTTTTTGGACCATCGATCTTCCTAATTTCGGGTATTAGAACTGTGACATTTCCCAAAGTCTTTTTTGCGATTCTTCACCTTGTGCTTTCTGCCTTCTATTTTCCTTTTGAACAGTTGATTTTCTTACGGGTTCTCTCCTATCCATTAATATATGATCAAATGCGGATTTTTGGATCTTCCCTTTTCTTTATGTGGAAATCATTCTCCATTGTCGATATTCTCAAAATCGACTTCCGCATTTCTCTCGACTGATCTGGACTGTCCACATTGTCAATCATTTCTTAATGAAATTTCGCTCACATTGGCCTATGTTAACCTCCTGTCACTTCACCTAGTGAAATGACTTTACCATCGTTAGATCAAGGTCCCCACCAATAAATGGTGGACTTCAAATGTATAAAACTTGTTTGAATTAAAATTTTGCACCCATATCAATAGTTAACTCACCTTCTAGTTGAATCTGTGAAATCCATGAGGACTGTCAGATCTAGATCGATGGTGGACCCTAAATAGCATAAGGCATATTTTATTCAAATTTCACGCACATCAGGATTTTATTAATCCATGCTAGTTCTCCCAACAAAATCATTGACAACCGTTGATATGCTTCCACGATCAACCTTGTCTGTTGATCTCGATCTCCTTCTTGGCAATTAGTTTTTGATTTTGCATCCCAACTCCCTTTTTATCCTCCTCACTATTAAATCAGTGAAATCCATATTAGTCATAGATCTCCAGAACCTTCATATCTCCACCACACGAACTACAATCATGAGGATGACTTAACTTAGGCAGTGTTGGGTTATCTCAGATGTAACTCCAACCTGTGAAATCAACTTCAACCGTGGATTTGCTCCTACCACAATCTAAACCATCTAATCCTGCACATACTTAAGTCTCATTTATGATCGATCGTTGATCCATAAACCTGCAACAAGGTTATTCCAAAACATATTCCATTCATGAAAACTCAATGATCTAATTGATTAATTCATGCCTTGTCTTTCTTGCTGATTGATCAGAGAATCGATCAATCCTTGTCATCAAACTTGTTGCTGATTTTCCCTTGTCATTAACCCGGTTACTAATTTTCCTTTGTCATTGTTGAACTCATCCCGCTACCATATCTATTGGTTATTTCTTTGTCATTTGTGAACACCTTTGACATCAATGACAACTATATTCTCAACAATATCCCCCTTTGGCATTGATGGCAACATCTAAACGTTCTCCTCCTTTGACAACAATGACAAAGGATAACCTGTTATGCTATTGAGGATTTCTTGTCTTTCTTCTTTTCTAACAACTCCCCCTATCATCATATCTCCCCCTGAGATTGTGCTTCCTCCTCTACAATTTTTGTAAGGGAATTACTCTCATCTTCTATTTAAGATGCTCAAAGGTTTCCTTAGGTAGTGGCTTGGTGAAAATGTCAGCAACCTAATCTTTTGTGTCAACATACTCCAATTTGAAAACCTTCTGGGACACTTGTTCTCTTAGGAAATGATATTTTATTGGTATGTGTTTTGTCCTGGAGTGCATGACAGGGCTTTTTGACATATTTATGGCACTAGTATTATCACAACTTCTTATTATTGGGTGCTCATACTTCACAAGTAAGTCTTGTAGTGTCTTCTTCATCCAAATGACCTAGGTGCAACATGACGCAACACCAATATATTTGACCTCTGTTGTGGAGAGTGAAATGGAAGATTTTTTTTTACTTAACCATGAAACCAGACAATTTCCTAATAATAATGTTGCTCCATTGGTACTCTATTGATCATCCACACTTCCTTCCCAATCTACATCAATAAATGATTTTAAAATAAAGTCTTGGCTTCTTGGGTACCATAACCCATACTCCATATTACCTTTCAAATATTTGAAAATCATTTTTACTACAGTTACATGTGTTTCTTTGGGGTTTGACTGGAACCTATAAACCAAACCTATAGCTTGCATCACATGTGGTCTTGTAGCTGTCACATACAACAGGTTTTCTATCATGGATCTGTACATGGTATGATCCACTTCCAGAGACTCATTGTCCTTACTTAATTTACAATTTGTGATCATAGGAGTACTAACAGGTTTGGAGTCTTCCATCTTAAATCTCTTAAGCATGTCTTTGATGTACTTTGTTTGAGATATAAATATTCCTTTGTATGTTTGATAAACTTGTAATCCCAAGAAGAATGTTAGTTCACCCAACATTGACATTTCAAATTCCTTCTTCATTTCATAAGCAAATTTTATATTTAGTATTTGTAAATTGCTTCCAAATATGATGTCATCTACATAAACAACAAAAATGATCATATTTTCATCTTTGATTTTTAAGTAGAGATTACTTTCAATGGCCCCTCTCTTAAATCCTTATTGTTTTAAGTAATTGTCTAGCCTTGAAAGCCAGGCCCTTGGAGCTTGTTTGATACCATAGAGTTCCTTTTTCATCTTGCAAACATAGTATTTGTTTTATGATAATAGAAAACATTCAGGTTGTTCAATATTGACCTCTTCTTCTATTTTTCCATTTAAAAATGCAGACTTGACATCCATTTGATATACTTTAAAGTTTTTATGGCTTGAGAGTGCTAGAAACATTCTGATTGCTTCAAGTCTTGCCACAGGGGCATAAGTTTTTTCAAAATCAATCCCTTCTACCTGAGAATACCCTTTACATACTAATCTTTCCTTGTTCCTTATCACTTGACCATCCTGATTGAATTTGTTCTTGAAAACCCATTTGGTCCATATAACATTCTTATCTTTGGGTCTTGGGACAAGTTCCAAGGTCTCGTTTTTATCAATCTAATATAGTTCTCCATTCATGGATTCGACCCATTCATTACTTTTGCTGTAAAATCCTTGGGTTCCACTATTGAGAGTAGGGCTTCTTCATTAAATGTTAGTTGTCTCCTTGTACTAACTCCAGCATTTTTATCACCTAATATCTGTGTCTCCGGATGATTCTTATGTATCCTTCTAGATGGAAATTTTGTATCAAGACTTGGAGAGTCTTCTTCACTTTACTGTGTATCTTCCTTCTCTATTCATTCTTCTTCATCATGAGTACTTTTGTCCTCTTGTAAGTCTTCATTATTCGTATTTTCAGCACTGTCATGACTTCTTGGTTTTATATCATCTAATCTAACATCTGCACTTTCTACAATCTTGTGTAACCTTTTATTGAAACATCTATATGCCTTCTTGGAGGATGAATATCCTAGAAATATTCCTTCATCAGTCCTAGACTCAAACCTTCCAAGATCATCATCATTCCTTTTAATCTAACACTTGCTGCCAAATACTTTGAAATATTTGACTGACGCTGGTCTTCCATACCATAGTTCATAAGGGGTCTTGTCCTTAATCACTATGATTTTTCCTCTATTAATTATATAGATAGTTGTGCATACTACTTATTTCCAATATGCATCTGACAACTTTGCTTCATTAAGCATTGTTATGCCAGCTTCTTGGATTGTTCTATTTTTCCTTTCAACCACACGATTTTGCTGAGGAGTCTTTGTAGCTGAAAAATTATCTCTTGATTCCATGTTTCTCACAAAACTCATTGAACTCATTTGAAGTAAAATCTCCCCCATTATCTGATCGAAGACATTTGATCTTCATATGTGTCTCATTTTCAGCCATTTCCTTGAAGATTTTGAACTTCTCAAAGGCTTCTGATTTTTCTTTGAGAAATGTCACCCAAGTCATCCTTGTGTAATCATCAATGAGAACCATGAAATAATATTCCCCCTGCAATATTTTAGTTCTTGTTGGTCCACAGAGATCTGTGTGCACTATTTCCAAAGGATCGTAGGTCATATGTTCTTTTGTTTTAAAACTAGCTCTAGTTTGCTTCCCATGTTAACAATGTCTACAAATTGAGTTTAGGGGTTATACAATTTTAGGCAAGTGTCTTATAGCTTCCTTCTTACTTATTTTTACAAGGTTGTCAAAATTTAAATGTCCCATCTTCCTGTGCCATAACCAGCTATCATCAACCATACTTAAGTAACATTGATTTTCATTTTCTAGGATGTATACATTGTTTGGATTTCTTATAGCATTGCCAACAACTCTTCCTGGGTCTTTTTCCCTGATCTCACATTTCTTCGAGTCAAAAATACAAATGTGCCCTTGATCACATGTTTGACTTGCACTGAGAAGATTAGGTTTGATATTTTCTACTAGTAGCACATTTTCTGCTTTGATCTTGTTATTGAAAACAGTTGTTCCTTTTCCAATTATATTGGAAGACAAATTGTCTCCAAAAGCGACTTTACCCTTATTATCTTTTAGTTTTATGAATTTGTTTGGGTCACCAGTCATATGTTTTAAACACCCATTGTCCAAGTGTCGTAGGTTTTGGTTTTATGTTGCACATAGATCAATCATGGAACTTTCTGTTTGTTCCTTTTCCCTCCAATACTTCTTCTATTTTGTTTCTTGAGACTTAATTACAACAGTATTCCTTGTAGGAGTCATCAGTTTACAGTCTCTTACCATATGTCCATGGTTATTACATTTGTAACACTCTATGTCATATTTTTGAAGAAGTGTAAAAAGGTTATGATTTCCTTTTGGTTTATTAATTGGTGACTTCTTCTTGTATTCGAGAACCTTCCCAAAAGCTATGCAATTTAAGGCTTTATACCAAAGTTATTACAAGAGTAACAGTGACCTAAAAAGATCTATAGATATCTATTTGGTCTCTTAGGCAACATATTATTTATGTTTTTATCTTGAGATTTTAGGGAAGTTTTCTTTCTCTCTTCCTTTTTAACTGGACTCTTTAATGCTTCAGCATAGCTTTTCTTGTTTCCTCCTTGATTAGTGAAAGAGAAACATTTTGGTTTCTTTTCTTTGTTAAAACCCAAGTCGGATCTATCACTTGATGCTCTTTGGCTATTAAGGATGTCATCTAGAATCCTTGAGCTATTCTCTAACTTTGATTTGATAGATCATTCATCAAGCTTTTTCTTGAATTGTATGATCTCTTCTTCAAGTCTCTCAGATTCTTGTATTCTTCTTTTGAGCTACAGGTTTAGGTCCTCCTCAATCCTTTTGGCATCTGGAAGTTGAGCTTACAACTCATTAATGATATGACTTGATTGTTTGTTCTTTTTTTTGCATTTCTCAAGTTCTTCAAGAGCGCTAACAAGTTCATCTCTTAAGTCTACTTCTCCTTCTACATCTGAGTCACTATTTGAAGCTTGAGTATCTAGACCCATGAATAGAATTTTAGTTTTGTTCATCTTCACTTGTATTTGCATCTTCACTATCTTCCATGGTGTAGACAATTTTATTTTTTTCATAGGACTTCTTCTTGTTTCTTGTTTTACCCTTTTTGAATTTTGAGGTTTCTCTCTCATCACTATCATCTTGTTTAGGGTAAGTACATTTCGAAGCAAAATGTCCAATCCTTCCACGTTTAAAACATTTTAGGGGTAACTTTCCTTTATATTTTCCAATAACCTTCTCAAGTTTTTTTTAATAAAAAGAGCTTCCTCATCATATAGGTTCTCTGATTGACTTTTGGATGAGACTTTAAATGCTGCTTCTTTTCTTGAGGATTCATTTAGTCTTATTCTCATATCATATGCAGTGAGAATTCCATGTAGTTCATCTACTATCACATGGTCAATATCATCTCATTATTCTAGGGTAGATACTTTTAAGTCGTATTTCATTGGCAACGTTTAGTACCTTGCTCATAACTTCTTTCTCTTTTAATTTTCCTCCAAGACCTCTAATAGCATTGACAACCTCATATACTCTTAGAAGGTATTCCCCAATATTTTCTTCTTCTTGCATTTTAAGACTTTCAAACTTCCCTTTATATGTCTAAAGCTTGGATTCTTTGACTTTAGATGCTCCTTCATAGATAATTTTTAACTTATCCCAAGCTTGTTTGGCAGTCTTGCTTCGTATAACTTTTTTAAATATAGAGTTTGTCAACCCACTTAGGATTGCATTTAGGGATTTGGCATTACCTTCATATTGGCCTAGATCCTCTGGGTTTGTAGGTGATTGGTCATCTATTTTATACTCTTTCTTAGTTGTTTCCCAAACCTTCCATCCAAGGGACATTAGATGGCACTTCATTCTCACACTCAAGTATGCATAATTTTCTCCTATGAATAATGAAGGTCTATTGGTGGCTAAACCTTTTTGTTGATCCATAGTGGTTTTTAAATTGGATATACTTTCCAGTGGTTAAACTATAGTGAAGGAACCTGCTCTGATACCAATTGTTGGATTATCCCACTATACTGAGAGGGGGGGTGAATCAGTATTGTGTTTTTCTTTTAAAAATAAAAACACAAAATGAATCAAACAAGTTAAGACAAAAATTTTATCGTGGAAACTTCAAAGAGAAAACCACCAGTTCAAACTCATTAAAATGATGAATCTACAAAATTGCTTTATCTGCTGCTATAGAAAGGATGCAACAACAACCTGAGTTTCTAACTGCTACAACATACAAGGATGCTACAACACCCTGGGTTTCTACCTGCTGAAATAGACAAGGATGCTACAACACCCTGGTTTTATGTCCACTGCAATAGACAAGGATGCTACAACACCCTTAGCAAACTTATAGCCTGCCCTAGTGTCGCCCTTCCACCTTGGACTGATTTTTATCAGTTTGTTATTCACTTCTTAGACTCTGTCATTCACAATCACAGAGACAAGTTCTTTCCTTCAATTATTTTGTCAATAAATACCTTCATGCTTCCTCTGAACGCATTTCTTCACCATTACGTCATTTCATTGATTGTGCCTCTTCAAAAAACTTCTAGCCGTGACTTTTCACTCTCTTCAATTCTGCAACCATCCTAAGCCATTCATCTTCTTTAGGGATTTTATCTTGGCCATAGATCTGAGATAAAAATCGGATAGCGAAAATGTGAATTTTTCCAAATATCATTCCACGATTTTCTTTTTCCAAACCAATCATTCTGCACCGTTCATGTTCTTCAAGCTCTCCATGACCGTTTATCTAAGATGAAAAGCAAATATCGGATATGTGACTTTTTCCAAATATCATTCCACGATTTTCGCTTTCCGCCATTTCCTTCTGCACCGTCGATCTTATGCGGATGTTTTCCAAACCGTTGATCTTCTGGATTTCAGGTAGCGAAACTGTGACATTTCCCAAATTCTTTTTGTGATTCTCCACCTTCCGCTTTTTGCCTTTGCTTTCCTTATGAATCGTTGAATATTCTACAGGTTCTCTCATATCCGTTGATCTATGATCAAATGAGGATTTTTGGATCTTCTATTTTCTTTGTGCGGAAATCATTCTCCATCGTCGATCTTCTCAAAAGTGGATTCCACATTTCTCTTGACTAATCTGGATTTTCCACGTTGTCAATTGTTTCTTAATGAAATTTCGCTCACATTGGCCCATGTTAACCTCCTATCACTTCACCCAATGAAATGACTTTACCACCGTCGGATCAGGGTCCCGACTCCCCACCAATCAACAATGGATTTCAAATGTATTAAACTTGTTTGAATTAAAATTTCACACCCATCTCAACAGTTAACTTACCTGCTAGTTGAATTCATGAAATCCATGTGGACTGTCAGATCTAGATCGACAGTGGATCCCAAATATCATAAGGCGGATTTTATTCAAATTTCGCGCACATCAGGATTTTATTAATCTGCACTGGTTCTTCCAGCGAAATCGATGACAACCGTTGATCTGCTTCCACGATCAACCTTGTCTGTTGATCTCGATCTCCTTCTTGGTGATTAGTTTCTGATTTCACAGCCCAACTCCCTTTTTATCCTCCTTCCTATTAAATTAGTGAAATCCATATTAGTCGTAGATCTCTAAAACCTTCAGATCTCCACCACACAATATACAATCATGAGGATGACTTAACTTAGGTAGTGTTGGCTTATCTCAGATGTAAGTCCAACCTGTGAAATCAACTTTCAACCATGGATTTTCTCCTACCACGATCTAAACCATCTAAGCCTGCACAGACTTAATTCTTGTTTATTATCAATCCTTACATTGATCGATCGTTGATCCAAAAACCTGCCACAACGTTATTCTGAACCATATTCCATTCATGAAAACTCAATGATCTAATTGATTAATTCATGCCCTCTCTTTCATGCTAATTGATCATAGAATCGATCAATCCTTGTCATCAACCCTGTTACTGATTTTCCCTTGTCATGAACCCTGTTACTAATTTTCCTTAGTCATTGCTGAACTCATCCTACTACCATATCTTATGGTTATTCATTTTTCATTCGTGAACACCTTTGACATCAATGACAACTATATTTTCAACATGTTTGTGTTTCTTCCATCCATCTGGAATGTTGATTATTAGTTGTTTATCTACTAATGTGTTGGTTTACATATTGATTTTTCCTTACGATATTGACACATATAATGTACGTTGAATAAATGTTTTTATTTGATTCACATAATCTGTTTCACAGCGGATAATTGGTCATTAATCTTGGATACCGATTTGTTAATTAGTATTACCTCTTGGACATGAACCACTTATACTATGAAACGAGAACTCGACACACTTCTCGTTTTTCTCTCTCCTAATTTTAGTAGCTGTTTTTACCCCCGTTTCAAAAATGGTTGATGCCAGTATCACACATTTTCATTTTCAGACATTTTTTGGGGCCTTTGAATTATCTTTGTTGTAAAATATTTTTAATTTCTATTTTCAAGTGTGTTTTTTGAAATTTAACAAAATAACATACATTTTTAAGCAATTTATAATGAAAAACATATACATTTTACGATTTTTTCTATAAAATAAGACATTTTTATGTACAAAATAAGGCATTTTTATTGATAAAATTGTAAATAATTCTAGAAAATAAAGACATTTGGGTGAGTGCAAGAAGATGATGGACCTTTTTGGCGCGTTAGATGCAATAGAAACCTGAAAAATCAGGCATCCCTCAACTTACTTGGATTTTTTGAG
>LPNX010399391.1:164469-248632 GCA_001517045.1 Pseudotsuga menziesii | reverse complement strand
ATTTGGAATGGAATGGAGATTTGCCTTACCTTATTTCTTTCTTCAAAGGAAACTCAAGGAGCCTTCACTTGAAGTGACGGCAGAAGAGAAGACTGGAAATCCGGAGTCAGCCAACCATGGTAAAAAGGTGGAAAGCACAGATTAGAAGGACATCATTGAAGAGCTTAACTGATGAGCTATTTTTCTGATTAGCATTTCTGCTCACTGGCTAGATTGGACTGTCTGTACCTTTGCTAACTCTGCCTGTAAGGAAGTTAGTCCATAGCGCTTACCGGGCCAAAGAATTTAGATAGAAATCGCCCGTCGATTGAGAGGTAGAATCAAAAGCACAATGGGAAGTGGGAGATAGGCTTGGATACAAATGGTACTTGGGAGCTGCGCCAGGAAACCCGGGAAAATCTTAACCTCAGCGTACCAAGGTCTGGGGCTGAATCCAATCAATCCAAAAAGATAAAGAGTCAGTGCCAAGTGATAAATTAGATGATTTTGACTGAGATCTTTGTCCTACTTCTCACCTGGCAATTGATTCCCTAGCTGCTTAAAAAATTAAAAAAAAAGAGTTTACTTGAACCGGAATCACAAGTTTAAAATGATACCAACAATTGGGAATCAGGGCTGGACTCTCCTGGCAAACGGAGCTACGAAACTAAGCAGCATACTTCGCCTTTAACACCTTTTTAGTCCAGTCTTGCTGCTTGTATGGAGTACAAATAAGGGGAGCACCCAATCTCAAGTGAAAGAGAAAGCTACGCCTTTTATCCCTCATTCGGAATTATTTCTACCCACTGCACTTGTACCACTGATGCTACCATTGGTGCCTGATCTACTTCCCGTGATTATTTCCAACCAATGGCTTTCAAATTCTTCCCGTCGGGATCCCCACTAAGAATAAAAGTGCTTATTCGGCCTTTCCATGTTTCTATTCACCGTGAAGCTTTTAAGCAATAAAGGCGCCGTTAGTAAGCGTCGCTTAAGCGACGGCAAGAGCGTCGCTTAAGCGACGCTTACTAATGGCGCCTTTATTGTTTAAGAGCTTCGTGAATAGAAACGTGGAAAGACGGTCGAATAAGCACTTTTATTCGTCGCTTAAGAGACGGTTCTGAGAATAGCCGTCGCTTCACCGACGCTTGTGGCCACATTTACAAAAAAAAAAATGTATTTTTGCGATTTTTGGTAAGTTTAAAAGGAGAAATCCACGCGCCGTCGGATTTTTCCGTCGGATTTTGGATCGAAATGTAGTAGTGCGGGGATATATTTTCAGGGATATCTCGACATGCCTCTACCACTAGGATCAGCATACGGTGACATTGGTAACGAATCCCCACCCTCTTTTTAAATTTTTTTGAATTATTTAATTTTTTTTGGTGTTTTTTGATATATGGAACCAAAAGACATGTTTTTGTGTGACAACACATAGCAACATCCTGTCATATGTATGCAGATATAGGACCATAGCGGCCTGATGGTTTCCCTCATCATAGACGGAGGGGAAGAGGAGATGAAATCATGGGTGTGGATGCGGAGTGGACGCTCCAAAGAATTCATACCAACTTCGTGTGGCTGACACATAGGGTACCCATAGCGCAAGTCAAGGACTTGCTTGAGGCCATGTAGCATCAAGTGGTGGGTGTACTACGAGCATGGGTGTGGCTATTTTGATGGCTAGCTAGAGCCATGGTGACATTCCACAATCAGAACCCCCCTCCTCCTCCCCAGGCTTAGATACCTGGGAGTGATACATTTTTGTACTACCATGTACTTATATTTTGGTTGCTCGGAAGCCCCATTTTTTTATTATGACACTTATGTATTATCACATTTTGGATGTTTAATGAAATTTTTTTATGATGATCGATTTATTTATTTACATGTGTAAAAATGTATGTTTGTGATGAACTTATTGTCTATGAAACAAATGCCAATCTACCACATAGTTAGCATATGAGTCAACAACTTGATTATAAATTCTTGGAACATGTATGTATGTTATGTTGTCAATTTGTCGTTCTAACAATCTCACACGCAAGAATCTTCGTAATAATGTTGGATCCTTAACATGATACAAGCCATTAAGCTATGACACTACTAACTGTGAATCAAGACGTACCTCAAGAGAGAGAACACCATGTGAAATGGCATCCTGTAGAAGCTCGATAATGACACTATACTTAGCAACATTATTTGAAGAGGGCCGTAAATATACGCCTCCTGAAGACAATACCTGACCTGTAGGAGTATAAATCACCCAAGTAGCAGAGGCTGAGTGTTGAGTGTAATGGCTAGCACCATCCACGAATCCTATATAGATGGAAGACTCCATTGACATCTACCATAAGAAACCAAAGCTAATCAACAAACTTGATCACCATAAGAAAAACCTAACTATGCAAAATACTGTATAATTATATACAATACTTAGCCCTGGCTGAGGATCATGCATAGTAATTTTTAAGATAGATCCCATTTCTAGGCTCCGCCAAGGTTGTCCCCTCATAATATACTAGCTCATAGGCACCCTTCTCTAACACACATTTAACAACGTAACGATCATGCCACATGGGATTAAACTTTCCTACCCCCAAGGGTTCTTTAGCTTGATCCCACAAAAGGAAAAAATATCCTTCACTAAACCTCTTTGGATGGACATATTTATCATACTGGACCTTAACCTGAAGCTTATTCACTTCTAGAGCCACCAAGGCATCTCGACGCTGCTCATCAAGCTGCTCTAAGTGGACCAAACGTTCCTCCAATGGGGAAGTGTCTAGTAAGAGATCTATGGCTAGCTTCAAAGAAGGGATTTTACACTCAACCGGAAATACAGACTCCACTCCATGTACAAGCTGATATGGAGAAAAACCAGTGGTAGTATTAACCACATTCCTATAAGCCCACAAAGCAGAATATAACATGATATGCCAATTGATCTTTCTTTGTGTGATGGTTTGTTGGAGAATGGACTTAAGTGATTTCTTCACTGCTTCAACCTGTCCATTCACTTGAGGGTAATAAGAAGAGGAATTATCCTTCTTATACTCTAACTTCGAGGCCAACTCTTCCCTCATCTAATTCTGAAAGTTCCTACCATGGTCAGTGACAAGCTCCTTTGGAATACCAAACCGAGTAATGATCTGGTTGAATTCGAAATGTGCGGCTGTCTCACCATCATATTTAACCATGGGCATAGCTTCAACCCATTTCATGAAATAGTCAACAATCACAATAATATGATGATGCCGCCCAGCTGAAGCTGGGTGGCAATCCATGAAATCAAGCCCCCACTTAGTGAAGGTACTGATGGTGATAATTGGATGTAACGGGGTAGGACATGAGTACATATTACGTGCAAACACCTGGAAAGGGTGGCACTTCTTAACCACATTGACACAATATTTAAAGATTGACAGCCAGAAATAACTTGCTGTCAATATTTTTTGGGCTGTAGAAATCCTAGATAAATGACCACCACATGCCCCTCTATGGCGATCATTCAGCACAAGCTCAGCCTCCTCATGAGTTAAACAATGACGTAAAATGGAATCTACCCCACGACGGTATAATGTGTTATCCACTATGAGGTAATTCTTGGATACGTGATGTAACCGTTGGCGTTCATCCCGTGAAAGGTGAGTAGGGACCTTCAATGTCTATAAATATATGATAATATCCCCATACCATGGATCCAAAGTTGAGATCAAGAAAATGTGCTCATCGAAAAATGTATCTTCACAAACTTTCTCCTCCTCCTCGCTTGGGAAATCAGATATAAGCTCCACAAAAACCAACGATTTTTTTTATTTTGTCGAAACAAACTCGAGATAGAATTCTTGGAAGATGAAAATCCACTTATTATACTTTCCCCCGATCATCCTTCTAGTGAGTATGAATTGAAATGGATTGGCATGGGCTACCACCAAGGTCTAGCGAAGGAGAATATAGTGTCTCAATCTTTGAACTGCATGAACGGTAGCTAAGGCAAGTTTATCCACATGGGAATAACGGATCTCCGCATTTCTAAGGTTTCAGCTCAAATAATATATGACATGCTCCTAGAGCTCCTAATCCTCCTGAACCAAAACAATACCAATCGTCTCCATGGATGCAACCACATAAAGTTAAAAGTCACAGCTATAGTCGGGTGGACTAATCATTGGGGCCGATGCTAAGGATCGCTTTAGTGCATCAAAGGACTCCTGGGCTCGCTCATCCCAACAAAAGGTAGTGTCCTTCTTCAAAATATGCATAAATCCTCTAGTCAAATTGGCAAAGTTAACGACAAATCTCTACAATAAATTTTCCATGCCTTGCAAACATTGAAGATGTCTAATGTTTCTCGGGGGAGACAATTGAAGTATTGCCTCAACCTTCAAAGGGTCGACTCTTATACCCTCCCTAGAGACAATGAACCCTAATAAGCGACTAGACTTCATGCAAAAGATGCACTTATGAGGATTTAACCTGACCAAGTAATGGTGGCACCTTTCAAACACTAATATCAAATGGTAGGAATGACGCACCCTCTAACGAGAATGAGCAGCAAGGTCATCCAAAAAGACTTCAATAATCGGTTTGAGATCATGGAAGATCAAGGTCATATCCTGCTGAAATGTGGCTCTAGCATTTTTAAGGCCGAAAGGCATCTTCCAATATGCAAAGGTGCCCCAAGGAAAAATAAATGCAGTTTTATGTTGGTCCTTGAGTTTAATCTAGATTTCATTATATCTGGAAAAGCTGTCCATAAAGGAAAATACCTCGCTTCCCACACACTCATCCAATATTTGATCAATAAATGGTGTGGGAAAATTATCCTTATGATAGGCATGATTCAAGTCATAGAAATCAGTGCATATACAGATCATTCCCTATTTCTTATCAACCAGAATGGGATTTGAAACCCACTCCGTCAAGGGAACAGGATAGATAAAACCAACATCAACAGCTTTTCTATCTCAACCTTAATCGTGGGTGCTTTTCTAGGATTCACTGCATGCAAGAATTGTCGAACATGCTTAGCATTGGGATAAGTTTTAATTTCATGTTCAACAATGCGAGGGTCGATACCTGGCATTTCCTCATATGACCAAGAAAATATGTCACGAAACTCTTTGAACAGCTTGGTATACTCTTGAATCTTGACATGGGAACATTCTACCCCAATATAGAAATTCTCAATATTGCTAGGATCACGAGAGATATTGATAGGAATGGTAGGAGATATATTCGCCATGTTTCCATCAACCATCAGACCAGGAGAGCTTAATGGAACCACGGGACTACCAATTCTCTCACTAAGAATATCCCTAAATTCTTCACACTCTAAATGGTCAATCTTGGGAAGAAAATAACATCTATGATGCAACTCTTCCCAAGGTGGCTTAACCCTAGACATGGCCTCAATAATAGCTTCATCGGATGGAAAAACACTACCAAGGTAGTCATGCATGTGAGAAGACTCAACTTCCCATGCAGGAAGCACATATGGGTCCTCCTCCTCCATTCGTGAAGAGTAAGGACTAGGCTCTACAACACATTAAAGATTCGCTTTATATGCTATCATTGCTATAGGCAACGGCACGTCCATTCTGATAGGCTCACACGAGGGACTCGGTGTAGGAAGAATCCAAGG
Source organism: Pseudotsuga menziesii (assembly GCA_001517045.1). Taxonomy (NCBI): domain Eukaryota; kingdom Viridiplantae; phylum Streptophyta; class Pinopsida; order Pinales; family Pinaceae; genus Pseudotsuga; species Pseudotsuga menziesii. The sequence continues at coordinate 243,006 of LPNX010399391.1, read as the reverse complement.
ATCTTCCATATGGTTAGTGTGAAAAGACATCGAACTCAATGATGACGAATCCTCATTAGAACTAGACCTGATCATAAGAATAGGTGCAAGACAACTAAAGGATCCCATAAGGGATGGATACATTCCAACACCCACACTCCCAGTTGTCGGCTGAGAGTGGTCGACAATCGCGATAGAAGCTACCAAAGATGTGGTAATACACAGATTCTTGAATGACGTTTGATCAATCATAACTATCTTCCCATTAAACAAAAAGCATACAACTCAAAATAGAGAAGAATCTATGACTTGCATACTATATATCGAATTCCTACCTAGCAACAGATTGTAATCAAGGGGTGCATCAACCACCTAGACCTCGATCGCAATGATCTTCCCTCCCAAACAGACCTTAAGAGAAGGAAGAATGTCATGTGGCCAAAACGATATACCATCGAAAGTAGTCAACATGGTAGAAGATTTAGACAACTCAAGGGAACCCAAACCCTTCCAACATGCCAAAGACATCACAGAAGTAGCAGTGCCTTCGTCAATCACAGTTCGTTTGACGGTCCTATTAAGACATTCTACATGAATAAAGAGAGACACATAGTAAGGAAAGTGAGGCTGTAGTGTCGCGGTTTCAAATTTGATGAAGAAGGAAGAGTTACCACTGTTAACACCAAGAGAAGAAAGCAAAGACTTCCTTTGCAAAGGGCAACTCTGAAGTACTTCGAGTGTAGACATCGCACAAGGAGTGTGGCCCAAATCCTTGACAATAGAATAGTTATGGGCAGCTCGGGCATTAGGATTGTTCCTTGAACGCTTAAGGACTCCCTTAGAAATGTGAGGTGCAACTTTAGGTTTATCCACAGGTTTTTCAATACACAAAGGACTCCCGGGTGGAGCAGGTTCCTTTCGAAGGTCTGGTTGTGATGAACCATAGTCCTTTGCACGAGTCACAACCTTAGTAGCACACACCATATTTATGCAACCATGACCACTACTAGCTTCCAATGGATCTTGATCTCCACCAGACTGATCATGGGTCCTTGAGTTCATTTTTGATTATGGGGTAAAGGGTTGGTCAGCACAGTTGGGCCCTATGCTATGAACCTTGAGGCTTCTTCTATACAAGGGCACAAGTGAGTGAGGTGGTCATCCTTACACAACTTGCAAGGAAACTTAACATTACGTTTAGACTAATTGTCCCCCCTAGCATTTCGAGCGTTCTTGTCATTAGCATTGGCATTTTCATTACTATTCCCACCCTTATGATTGTTTTTACCCTTCTTCCAATTCCTTCCTGGTTGCTGGTTACCCTTCTGGTCCAACGATTGCACTGTAAGCACACTCATCGTTTGGGTGGGTTGAGGTGAAGCCATGGCTTGTCTTGAGGTAGATTGGTTGGTAGACAATTGACTGACCTATTGCACAACCGAATCTATAGGTTTGGTACTCATACAACCAACAATGCCATCGGCATGTGGTCCAGGTTTGACCTTAGGGTCAAAACTAGAATGCGGAGCATTAGGAATGATCTCATATAACAAACCGGATTGAGCATAAATCAAATCCAATTCCTGTGCCCTAAAAATGGCTTGTTCCTCGTTCTAAACTTAGGATGTAGAAACATCCTTCTCTATATAAGGAAGTAATGATTTAAGGAACAACTCGAGGAGAAACTTCAGCAGTATGAAGGCTTTAATCAATCTCTTCCATCTACGCCACTCTTGGATATGGTCCGAGATGTGAGTGGCTTTGTATTGCCGAAATGTTGAAAAGAGTTCTGCACCAACATTGTAACGTACTGGTAGCTAGAGGTGGTTGATAAAAGTCATAGCTAGGTCATCGAACAAAACGAATGCCCCTCTAGGTAACTCTATGTACCATTTCACTGCAAGCCTGGTGAGGGTGCGTTGAAATAGCCTTAAACAGATCAAATCTTTGTGTAAGGAATTAGAAGAGCACCAAAGGTGAAATGTAGTAACATGCTCACTAGGATATTCTCATGGCTTTCCCTCGAATTTAGGAATGTCCGAGTGAAGCTTATTAGGGATAGCCATCCAAGCTGGGTCATGAGACACTGGATCATTCGTTAGTCTCAACAAATCAGGTAGATTTAACGTTGTGAGGAAAGGGAGCCTAGGTTGAGCAGGTCAATGCCATGCTCCTTGATAATTTTGGTTCACATAAGACTGATTACCATAACCACCATGGCCATGGCTATAGTGCCCTCCTCCCTTTTGACCCATGTAGGGTGGAATGGAAGCACCATAATGTGGTGTACCTTGACTATGTGGGGCTACAAAGCCATAATTTGGAGAGTAAGCAGGTTGTTGATATCCATACCCATAAGGTGAATAACTTTGTCCATACTATGATCCATAATATGGTCCATAAGAAGTCCCATGAGATGTCCCATGAGAAAATCCATAAGTAGGAATACAACCTCCAGAAGTAGGAATATGACCTCCAGAAGTAGGATTATGACCTCCAGAAGTAGGAATATGACCTCCCAAGACAATAGGAGGCACTTGACTCTAAGACATGACTACGTGAGTAGTATCAGTACGAACATGACTCGTAGTAACATTCTATCCCAAAGGACCACGTGAATGAGGGGGAGCAATAGCATTCGAAGAACTAGGAATAGAGGACGAAGGGACATGTGAAACGATGTAAGTGGCATTCCCTACAGTCACTCGTCTTGGTTCTGGCATCAGAATAGGACTACTAACACCAGGTCTAGGATGAACATATGATGTATCCTCCACCGCTGGGATGGAGGATGCAATGTGACTCGTGTACCCAAACCTCTCCACATCGAAATGAATAGGAATTCTCCCAAGTGTAGTGTTAGGTTCAAACTATGACTCGGCATGCTGTGTCGAATCATGTGCGGGAATACCATACATGTCATAACTAGTGCTCGCAGGTTCATGATGAGTCTTATCACCCGAAAACCAATACTGGCGACCAGTGAATGAGGGATCATACCAAGAGTGTGTAGTTATATCAGGTGAAGGATCATATGTAGGAGTAGGATCTTCTTCCCCAACCTTGTGAAGTGGAGAAGGAAACTCAGGAGTTTCATCTTCATGATCTCCCATCATGTGTGAATCAATGTGAGAAGTATTCCTCTTGCACTATCTATTTCTCTCTCCCAAAGGAGGAGGAGATGTAGAAGGAAGAAGTCTTGCTAAATGATGAGAACAACGAAATGCTGCACCTGAATCCACAATGACTCAAAAATGAAAAAGACTATTCTAATTACGCAAACCCTAAGCAAGCTAGCATGCATAGAGCATACACCTATATAATCTAAATCCAATCACAAGCAAAGAAGGGTAGCATATGTGAGCTCCTAAATGAAGCAGGTATGTCTTGCCTAGGAGAGGCTTGCAACTCCCATACACAACAAGCGAAGGTTCGTAACCAATTATTGTGGCCCTCAACTTCAATGCATATAGCGACTGTGATGTCCGACCCCAACCTGGCAAGGACACCTACAGAATAACCCCTACGAAGTACCCCCTCAATAACCTAGGTAAGGAAACTAAGTTCACCTCAATATAATCAATGCTCAGGAAGACAATCGCAGGCAGGATTAACCATATGGATAGGGTAGCAAAGCTCTAAACTCTCGAAAGAGCCCCCAGATACAAATACAATCCTGGAAATATCTCTAGTGCTACTCATTTATGACCAAGGGTCATCCCAATCATTAACCGCTCACACTGCCTCGTGCTTAACTCCCTTGTAAGAGGAGGATCCTAAGAAACACTAATTATACCAAGGAATTTCACACTCTCACCTGGACAGACACATATATGTTGTTGTTTAGTGGTCTTGGAGAATTTACTCACAATGAACTGTTCCAAGACCCTAAAACCTAATCTTATTGGTGTATCCTATCAAAGAAAATAGTGTAATCCATTTTAATTAAGTGTTGATTTTATTTGGATTTATTACTCAAAAAAGGTAGATGACCATGCAACCAATGGTGTTATGACGCAACATGAAGTAAAATGCACACCTAATAGTCAATGCAAATGCATTGTGTCGAATGAAAAATAGGGCATGCTACTACATGAAATGCAAAATTTTATTCAAATGACAAATGCAATCATTCCTATATGAAATCCTGACTAATAGTTCTCTAAGAAAACCTAGTGCAAGTACCATGCAAAATGCAAAGTGTAATGATACATAATGATAGAAAGAAGCAAATATTTTTGGATTTTTTGAATAAAAATGAGATAATAAAGCAAAAGAATGACTCTACCACCCCCAGACTCTGCAAGCACAATCAAACAGCACTCATGCAAAGCACTAAGGTAAAAGAGACCTAATGCACTAATCCTTGAAAAAAAAATTGAAAATGCAATGACAAGAACATTCTTAAAAAAAAAAATTACCCTAAAAGGCGTCTCTGGTCAAAAACAGAGGTGTATACAGACTCTAGAAGCATCAAAGGAGACTCAACAATCATCAAAAATCACCCAGAAACACTCAATATTCCTCTAAAATGAAAAAATCAGGGCATACGTGACTTTGTGAAGAAAACCCGTGTATGTACATGGATATCTCAGGCAAAACCAGTTGTACACATGACTGTGAGGCAAAAACTCGCGTATAGGAAGAAAAAGAGATAAAAATGAAGGAAAATAGATAAACTGAGACAAAATTCACACCTATCAGACACTACCAGGAAAACATGCCCCTAGACCCAACTCAGAAATAGAGAAATCAGAGCAATTCAAGAGCATTGAATGTCGATAAAAACCCCCAAAGGACAATTACTAGGAACTCCCCAGTGGAGTTTCCAATTCTATTACGAAGAGAAATTCCCGTGGCTTGGGGTACCACAACAGACATCTTGACTCCATAAATCAATGCTTTCCTATATACAAGAGAAACCAAATATCTAACACTAAAGGATCTCTATTCGTACCTTATTCCGGACGGTTGATGTAGATCCCCATTGAGCTTTCCATCTCCATCTTGTATTAATAAATTGCTTCCTCAACACTCAGCAAAAAAGACAAGAATGCTATATATAATTGTGTTAGACCTACTCTAGCATATATAATCAATAACATATAATCATTTAAAAGCATCCATGGATTAAATACTCATTTTAACACACATTATTGGACAAGAAAAGATATTTCTATTAATATAAAACAAAGATTACAATAGTGACAACCTCTATCAGCACGTCTGCGAATCGGAGAAACTGAGTCCCCCACTTGGGCCTCCATTACTTCAATCCTCCATCTCTCGATAGCAATATCACAAGAAAAAGGAAATCTTGGGAAGAACACAAAAGTGCTCAAAGGGAAAAAGGGATGTAGACTCAAGTATAAGCTCTGGAAACAATCAACTATAGTTTTCTTGCTCTACAATTTCTCCTTCCTTCAATGTATCCAAAGGGTTCCTTATATAGCTCTTCAATGGGGTAATGAAAGGTTGAATCTGAGTGATCTCAAGGAATATGGAAGGCTAGGAGACAAGTGAGTCGGATCCACATCAAGGAAAACTCCAAAAGAATTTGTCCTTTTGCAAACATCATGATGTACGCGGGTTTAAGGGTCAAATCCGCGTATATACACGAGAAAGGGATTGAAAGTTGCGTATGGATTTAGGGATGATATTGGAAACATCAAAGGTAAAAAAATGGTAGATGGGGTCTAAAGATTCTGTAGAGGGATAGGGAAGGCCATAAAAGTGTGATTCACCATGTGTGGTAAAATCAACTATAACACCATGACTCCCAGTGGCTCCTAAAATGTAGGGATTGGCTTAGGAGGCAACTAGAATGATGCTTGCAAGTGTAGTTAGTCTCAGTTAGCCTCTATCGGTGTTCCCCACAATCTAGTGGCTGGTCAATGTGGCCCTATCAGGCCAAGTAGACCCAGTGGTAACATCATACCTAATAATTAATAAAAGACTCCTAAGTTAGGCTAAAATAATTTAATAGACAGTTTGGTCAATGGAGGATTATAAATCCTAACTTGGACAACTATAGGCCCTAGAAATAAGGCCAAAAGTCACCCATATACAATCTAAAAGATAAAAAATTCCTCTTAATAAACCAAGGTAATAGGGGAAAACATCATGGCAAAACCCCCCCTCAAAAAAAGCAGAAAATAGGAAAATACAAGCTATCTTTAGAAGAAAGAAGCTTCCTCAGAAAATAACTTGTCAAAAAACACTGCTACAAATTTACATCTCTATGCAACAACATGGTACTTTTGTACAGCAACATTTTGAAGCTGTGCATGTGAACCTCTCAATGTCTTTCGGAGATGATGAATCTATGTGTTTCTTTTGAATGGTAAAGGTAGAGAATGATCAAGGTTCTTCTTCTATGGCCCAAGTAGCTGATCATTCGCTATCATCAAGTAGCACTGACCTGCAATTTTGTTGCACCACTCTAAGAGAGAGTGCAACATGCTCATTATGATACTAGGACCTAGTTATCCTTCTATATTCTTGATTTCTAGCACCATCCCTAGCTGCATCAATGAGTTTTTCATCCCATCTAGGCTTAGGCCTTTGGTTTGGAATGGGTGTTGGATCTAGATCTGGAATATCATGAGGTTCATCCTCAACAAAAAGATCATGTTGTTATTGATCCTCTTCATCTAAATATGAAACATGTAACAAATAATTATCATAAAAAATGTGAGGAATAATGTTTATACCTTCTTGTGCTTTTGATGGTGGTGCATTACACAACTGATCTTCTTCAAACTGAACACTTCACTCATTGAAGCATTTCCTAGTTGCAACCTCCATCAACTTGTATGCTTTTCCATCTTTTTCATATCCCAACAAAATGCATTCACTACTTTGGGCTTGGAAGGAATTCCTCTTGTCAAGTGGTATTATGGACCAAGCTTTGGAACCACTTGGCTTATACCCATGTAGTGCTTCGAATGGAATCCCAAACCACTAATTTATGAGGAACTATGTTCTGTAAATATGAAGCACAATTTACAACTTCTTCCCAAAGAGAAGGAGGGATATTCTTAACATGGAGAAGGCATGCTGCCATCTCCTTCAATGATCTGTTCTTCCTCTCAGGCACACCATTTTTTTGTGGTGTGTATCGAATTGAGTGTTCCATTCGAATCCCCTCTGATTCACAGAAATAATGAAAGTATATTTTGATGTACTATCCTCCTTTATCATATTTTATGGACTAAATTTTCCTACTGAAACTATTATAAACCATATCTTTAAGAAATTTAAAAATCTCAAAAACTTGTCATTTTTGTTTCATAACGTAGATCCAGCAATACCTAGAACAATCATCAATAAAGGTGAGGAAATACCTGCAACCATTAATTGAGTTTGTAGGAATAGGTCCAGCCACATCACTATGTATCGAATAAGGCATAGAGGTGTCTCTTTGTGCCTTCCAAACTTCATACCTCTTATCTGAATGCTTACCTACCAAGAAACTAGAACATATTCCATTGGAATTTTGGATGAGATGCAAACCTTTGACCATTTTATCATTGTGGAGTTGCTGGAGATATTTGAAATTGATATGGCCGAATGTCTCATGCCAAATATTACTGGTTTTGTTAGCATGAGACAATAAAGTTGTAGGAGGTGAGACAAGTAAAACCTGTGAGAACTCATAATATTTAGAAGAATGATTTGCAATACCTTTCGCTATGAGCTGTCTAGTAGCATTTTGTGTGATCTCAATTAAATTTGAGTCAAATGTAACTCTCTTGGGAGATCCTGTAAGGGTCATCTGATAAACACACAATAAATTAGCTGCAAGGGAGGGCATATAGAGAACATTTTTAAACTCACTATGATTGGATTAGACTGAGCCACTTGCTTCTGCTAGAATTTGGGAATCATCTCCCATGTGAATATTAGGCACTTTTTATAGTGTGAGGGTAGAGAAAGATTCTTTGGAGGAAACCATGTGGTTGGATGCTCCAGAATCAATCACATATGTTGTTGACTGTGTTGATGTAATTGTAACTTTGGAATGTATTCACCTGTATATATTATGTATTGTACCCCGATGTTTATTCTGGGAAGTGTCTGTAATGTATTTGAGTCATGTCATTCCCCGATGTTCCTATCGGGAGATTCAATAATGTAAACAAGTCATGTAAAGTCATTGTGGGTAGCCCTTCGCTTTGATCAAGGGTTAAATTCCTCATAGTTGTGGGGCCCTGGGGTTATTAGAATATCCTATAGAATTCATCCCTAGGTGAGTTATTGTAAGTTGAGGCAATAGTCCCCACCATTGTGTTAAAGTTAACCCTCCTTGTTGATCGGAGGGGAAAAGTCCCCACAGTTGTCGGGCACTAGGGTTATTAGACTCTCCTAGAGATGCATTTGTTTATACTCAGTTGATGTATTATGCATGATAGAATGTTCTCATTAATGACAGTATACTACTAATATGCATGTGATGGGTAAGTAGCTCATGGTGCTATACAACTCTCCATTGCTACTTATCTAGAATGAAACCTCTTTGCTAACATATTGGATTAGTGCACTATCTCAATGTTGTCCTAGTGGAGATGGAAGGAATCTAGAAACATTTTTGTGAGATATGGATGAATGTTGTCTTGGATAAAATAGTTGCATGATCATATATTTATGCATAAGAATTTTCCATTATGAATATACCTTATGAAATGTTTCTAACCGTACAACTAATGCATTTGACTTGTAGGAAAGATCGTGTACATAATCACCTACAAGAAAAGAAGGATGAGAGTTGTTCTGAAGAACAAGTGACTATAGATAAAGAATAATATGATGAATGCAGCGACATCGTTGATGCAGAACCTTCCAGCTATGAAGAAGTAACCAAGAGTAAAGGGAAGACCAGTTCAAGAAGAATGATGTCTAGGATGCAGTATCGATACATGAAAGTAAGTTTGTAGTTCCATCATGTAGTAGATGGAAATATCATGGGATATAAGGTAAGATTCATAGCACGAGGATTCTCATGAAAAGAGTGCATAGAGTATGAAAGATAGAGGGAGTATGATGCTTCACTTTAGAGGGAGTGACTACAAAAGATCCCGAGGTTTGACATGGTACGACAGGATGGATATCTTACTAGTGACTCTAGGATTTGCTGACCATAAAGAGGATTCCAACCTTTTCCTCAAGGTTGAAGGTGGAATACTAGTGATGCTCCTGTTATATGTCAATGAGTTGTTCCTGACAGAAGTTACAAGAAGGATACTTGCTGCTGAGTTCACGATGAAGGACTTGGATATGATGCACTACTTTCTAGGCATGGAGATGTGGCAGAATCTCACTAGGACAAGGGAAGTATGCAGTAGAGATCCTAAAGAGGTTCAAGACTATGGAATGCAAGGCCATGACCACACCTATAGCATCGAACCTGAAGCTACTGAGTGCTGCTTCATCATAGTCGGTTGATGCCACGATGTATAGTCACATGATTGGGTCCTTAATGTACCTGATGAATACGAGACTAGATATTTGCTTTGTTGTGAACACCTTGAGCCAATTCTTGACATATCTGAGACATGTTCACTTGATTGCTGGAAAGCATATTCTGAGGTACCTGAAGGGTACAGTTGATTATGGGCTCAAGTATGAGGCGAATCAAAAATTAACCTAGAAGGTTATGATGTTTTATATTGGGTAGGCAATGCCATCAATAGGAAGAGAACTTCTAGGTGTTGCTTCAGTATAGGATCAGGTGTGATCTCTTAGTTTAGCAAGAAACCATCTTATGTAGCACTAAGTATAGCTGAAGCAGAGTATGTTGCAGCTTGTTCAGCTACTCATGAGGTAGTATGGCTAAGGAAGACACTATCTGATTTTTTTTGGTCTCCTGTTAGATGCTACTTGTATATATTGCAACAACCATAGTTGTGTGAAGTTGTCGGAGAACCCGGTGTTCCATGAAAAGTAGAAGCATATCGAGATCAAGTATCACTATATCAGGGGTATGGTGCAGAGAGAAGCAGTGAAGATCCAGTATGTATTGATGGATGAATATATAGCTGATGTGTTGACGAAGCCATTAGCTAGAGTGAAGTTTGAGTACTTCAGGGAGAAGCTTGGTGTTCTCCAAATCGAGGTTCCCTTCAAGGGGAAGTGATGAGTCAATGAGCCATTCTGACATGGGGAAAGGATTGGTTCCTTCAATGGTCAGATGTAAGGACTGAGACATTCTATCATGGTGAGAGGATTGGTTCCTTCCATGTCAGATGTGACTGCTGAGACATTCTGATGTGACTGTAGGATTGGTTTCTACATGATTAGATATAAGTGTTGAATGCCATTCTCTGGGAGAATGGAGGCACCTGGTCAGTTACCAGGAATACTCAGCATGGGGTTGAGAGCCTTTCTGAGATAATGTGTGAATAACTTTTCCTATCATGGTCAGATGTAAGTGCAGAGCCTTTCTGACATGATGTGTGAATAAAGTTTTCTATCATGGTCAGATGTGAGTGCAGAGCCTTTCTGACATGATGTGTGAATAAAGTTTCCTATCATGGTAAGATGTGAGTGCAGAGCCTTTCTGACATGATGTGTGAATAAAGTTTCCTATCATGGTCAGATGTAAGTGTAGAGCCTTTCTAACATGATGTGTGAATAAATTTTCCTATCATGGTCAAATGTAACTGCAAAGCCTTTCTGACCTAATATGTGAATAAAGTTTCCTATCATGGTCAGAAGTAAGTGTAGAGCCTTTCTGACATGATGTGTGAATAAAGCTTCCTATCATGGTCAGATGTAAGTGCAGAGCCTTTTAGACATGATATGTGAATGAGTTTCCTATCATGGTTAGATATAAGTGCTGAGGAAGACGAAGACCTACTTGGAAGCTAGGCCTACAACCAGCATGAAAAATGGCTCACTCTATAGAACTTCCTGTGATGAGAAGAATGAAGAGATAGCACCAATTGATCGAGATGGCAGAAGTAGTGATGATGATCTAGTGATGATCTAGATCCAGTGATGTTTCAGATCTAGATGAAGATGACTTGAAGATGAAGAGGACAAGAACTCGATGATGATCCAGATGATCCAGAGAAGAAGACTTGTGCTGATAAATTGTGTCGAGAGAATACCTTCCTAGTTAAGAGGGAGTGTTGATGTAATTGTAACTTTAGAATGTATTCACTTGTATATCTTATGCATTTTACGCCAATGTTTATTCCGCGAAGTGTCTATAATGTATTTGAGTCATGTCATGCCTTGATCTTCCTATCGGGAGATTCAATAATGTAAACAAGTCATGTAAAGTCATTGTGGGTAACCCTCCTATTTGATCAAGAGTTAAAGTACCTGTAGTTGTGGGGCCCTAGGGTTATTGTACTATCCTAGAGAATTCAACCCTAGGTGAGTTATTGTAAGTTGGGCAATAGTCCCCACCATTTTTTTAAGGTTAACCCTCCTATTTGATCAGAGGGGCAAAGTCCCCACATTTGTGGGGCGCTAGGGTTATTAGACTCTCCTAGAGTTGCCGGTCCTAGTAAGTAATTGTTAAGTGGGGTCGACATGTTGGAGTGGACATTAAGTGAATGAAAGAATATAAATAGAGAGTGATACTATCTATTTATCACACACATGATCACTCACTGGGTCGCATGAGTGAGATAGGAGAAGCTCTCTCAAGTGTGAGAGAGAGAACAAGCTGTGTAGATCATATTTTATGTTTTTGGGTTTTACTGCTACCATTGGCACTCATTCTATCTCTGAGGAAGTTATGGGGTTTTCTCCTTTATGGTTTCCCCAAGGAAAATTCTTTGTGTCTCTTGTCTCTTGTGTTTATTTCTGTGCATGTTATTCTCTCAGATAAGATCCTAAGATCATATTGCTTAAATGATAAAAATCTAATAGACTGAGTAAGGCTAGCCTTCAAGGCATGGAACCTTTCATCATATTCTATATGTGGTCCTTCATTTGGATTCTTTGCTCTTTGTGGGAGAGCAATGTTATTTTTCTTGAGGAGGGAAGTCAACTCGTCAACACGCTTCTTCATACAAGAGTCTTTCAGATGAAAACCCCTCATACAATAAGGACATGTCTTCTTTTCGAACTTATTCTTCTTCTTAGAGCCCAAATCTCCTTCATAAGTCTTCTAATTATCTTTAGGATTTGAATCAGATGCTTTAATCTCCTTCCCCTTATATTTCCCTTTATCTTGCACTTTGGTAGAGTATTTGGGAGTCTCAATGAATCCCATCTGGATCAAATTCTCTTGCTCCTGTATTAAGGACTTTGCAAAGGAATCAAGGGAGGGAATATTCCAATTGGGAATGGAAGCCCTTTTTGGAATGGAATATTGAGACAAATACAGAATACCTAGGACTAGTTTGCTGAGTATGGAGAGCACATGCTTCTCATCCTTTCTTTCTACTCCGCACTATCTACATTAGAGTGCAAGGAACTTAAAATTAGTAAAGAATTGTTGGATAGTCTCGAAACTACTGGGATGTATGGTTACCAACTCATTCTCCAGAATGTGTCCCCGAAGCTCATATTTCTTTCCAAACAAGACTTCAAGCTTCTCCCAAGATTCCCTGGGAGTCCTCAAACCTTCAAGGTGAAAGAGGAGATCTCTAGATATGTGAGTACATATGTAACAAAAAGCTTCATCTAAGTGGTACAGAAACTTATTTCTCTTAGTTAGATGATGGGGCTCATTCTCCCTTCCAAGTATTATCCTGAAGTATCCCTGCTTACACCAAAATAGCTACAAATATTCCCTCCAATAGACATAATTAAAGGGTGTTAGGATCTGAGTTGTAGAAGGTTGAGAATCCATAATTCTCCTGCTGGAAAAGACAATATCTTCACACAAGCTATGTAGAACCTGTAGAAATTTCACTACAAAACCAAAATCATTCGAAATATGTTAGAATACAGCCTTCCCCACTTGACATAAACACTTTCTCATGTTTCATCACACCCACACTGCCACTTTGTGGAAATTTAACCCAGTGATAGAACAATTACACTCACAACAATTACCAATTGTACATGCAAAATTACTCACAAAAGAGACTGAATATGGAGCTGAACACTAAACTATATTGAATAAGTGTACAATAGCCAACCCTATGAAGTAATAGGCTGCCACAATAAATAATTACATGAGGGATTTGAATGCCTAAAGATTCCATTCGAATCTATTCAAAAGTAGGCTTACTAAATCTAAGCAAATCCCCCATTGGTGCAAAATCAGTTTCCAAAACTGTCAAGGAGCTCAGGAATTGGAAAAATCAATTAGGAAAGCTAAAAGGTAATGGAAGGAAAAATCATACATGATTTTCATAGGAGAAAAGAGTGGAGTATGTGGAGGACAAAAAACAAGTTAATTTCACCTAGTCAAACTTTCCCAATTTCCTTAAAGCACTGAAAAAGCAGGCAATAAAAAAAAAAAAGCAGACAGGCGCTAGGAAGGCCATAAATAAATCATATTTGATTCTAGGAGGTTTTCCAAGTGCTCCATGACTCAAAATTATCAAGTTGGACCACTATGGATGTGTAGATGACAACTTGCATAAGGTGGAAAATGGAAACTTGGCAAATAAGACAAAAAATGGATTAATTAATGTCTAAGGTAGCTAACTATGGGTTGATTATTCTAACACCCCCCCTTAATCCTGACTTATGAGTAATATATCAGAAAATTACAGGGCCTAGAAACAAGGCTTATTCACCCTTTTACATAATGCATGTCCATTTAACCAAGGAAAGAGGCAAAAACCCAGTGGGAAAATCCTCCCTTAAACATGGACTGTAAATTTTTTTTGGAAATCTTGTCATCACTCATGCTTCACAGCATGATCAGCAATCCCCAGTAGTGATTTGAGATTGCTGAATGTTTTCTCACAAAATTATTTGGTGAAGATATCAGCTACTTGTTCTGAAGATGAACATAAGAGTAGGTGAATGGTGCCATCATGCACAAGCTCTCTGATGTAGTGCATATGGATCTCAATGTGTTTGGTTCTCTGCTTCTAAACTGGATCATTGCAGATTTGAATGGTACTCTGATTATCATAGTAGATAGTAGTTGAGTATTCTGATTCGAAGCCACACTCTCCAAGTAACCCCTGCAACCATAAAAATTGAGTTGCTGCATTTACAACTCCTCTGTACTCTGCTTCTGTAGATGAGAGTGCAATGGCACTCTGTTTCTTGCTTGAACAGATGATTGGCCCTTCTACAAGCATGAACACATATCTTGATGTTGAATTTATTTTTGTGCTATCACCTTCCCAATCACTGTCAGTAAACCCAATCAAATCAAGATCATATTTAGCTTTATAGAAGATCCCATGTGTCCTTGTTCCCTGAACAAAGTTAATGATCCTTTTTCTTGCTTTCCAATGGATCTCATGAGGCTGATCCATGTATCTAGAAGCCACACTTATTGCATAATAAATATAAGGTCTATTATGTGTAAGATACAACAAACATCCAATCCATTGCCTATATAGTGTATTGTTTACCATAGGTGAAGAATCATCTTCTTCAAGCTTCACTCCTGAAAGGAAAGGAGTCTTTCTTGGCTTGCAATCCTTCATTATGAATTTGTTCAGCAAATCCAAGGCATACTTGGACTGGTTCACCTTGATTCCATCTTTGGTTTGAGCAATCTCAAGCCCCAAGAATTGGCTCAAGAGCCCCAAATCTGTCATGGAGAAGGCTTGGTTCATTTCACCCTTCAAGGAAGCAATTTCATCCTTTGAGCTTCCTGTAATGAGAAGGTCATAAAAATATAACACAATGATCATTAATGAACCATTAATCAACTTCAAATATACATTTGGATCTGATTTGCATCGAACAAAATTCAGTGATAGCAAAAAGCTATCAATCTTGGCATACCAAGCCCTGGGGGATTGCTTAAGCCCATACAATGACTTATTTATCCTGCACACAAGAGATGGGTTAGTAGAAAATACTTGAAGCTGCTGCATGTATATATCTTCAGTGAGATCTCCATTCATAAAGGCACACTTTACATCCATGTGATGTACCTCCCATTGCTTTGAAGCTGCAATGGCTAAGGCTAGCCTGATGGAGTCCATCTTTGCCACTGGTGCAAAGGTCTCATTGTAGTCTATGAAATGAATATGTGAGTATCCCTTGGATACCAATCTTTCCTTGTACTTCAGAGGTGAACCATCAGAAACAAATTTGGTCTTGTACACCCACTTACACTAAACTAGCTTCCTCCCTGGGGGGAGATCAACCAGCTCCCAAGTGTTGCTCTTCTGGAGTGAGCTGAACTCTTCCTTCATGGCTGCTTTCCATATTGGATCTCCTGCTGCATATTCATATGTATAAGGATATAATTTCACCATCAAATAGAATTTCTCAGCAAACATAGGATCTTTCATGCATAGAGCACTCTCAAATTGAGATCTAGTCCTCCTAGGGTCATTAGGATTTCCAGCTAGCTCTCCAGCTGCATGAATGGTCTTGGCTGACCATTTTTGCCTTGTAGGGATGTTATGATATGAAATAAAATCATCACTATTAGACATATCAGAATCAGCATGTTCAACTATCTCTTCACTTACATTCAAAGGTTCTGGTGGTGAAGAGGCTTCTCCAACTTCCACTGCTACTAGGGGTTCTTCTTGAAACTGAACACACCTTTCAATGAAGGATTTGTTTGTGCTAAAATTGATCAGCTTGTACCATTTTTAATCTTAAAAGTACCCAAAAAATAGACACTCTTGGCTTTGGGGCTGCAAAGCCTTTCTCTTTTCTGTTGGAATTCTATCCCAAGCCCTTGAGCCAAAAATCCTTAAATGGGTCACATCTGGCTTGTGCCCACTCCATGCATCGAAAGGAGTCATACCATAAAGATTTTTATGAGGCACCCTATTCTAGATATAGGCTGCACATTTTATAGCTTCGGCCCAGTACTTTGGTGGCAAAGTCTTAGCCTCCATCATGCAGGTTTCCATCTCTTTCAGTGATCTGTTCTTCCTCTCTACAACACCATTCTGTTGTGATGTGTAAGGGATAGAATGCTGCATCTAAATACTTGCATCTACACAATATTGAATAAACTTAAACTTGACATACTCACCACCATTGTCATATCTAAGGACCTTGATTTCCCTCCCAGACTGGTTTTCAACCAAATCCTTAAAGACTTTGAAGAGGCCAAAAACTTCATACTTGTGTTTCAGGAAGTGAACCCAACAATACCTAGAAAAGTCATCTATGAAATTCAATGCATATTTGGATTGAATCATGGACATATGAGGGAATGGGCCAGAAACATCATTGTGGATCAAATCAAGAGGTGCAAAGGTTCTCTCATGACTATCTCTCTCAAATTTATGCTCTGGGTGTTTTCCTAGGATACAACCTTGACAGACTCCTTTGGAAAATTTTATCTTTGGTAACCCTATTGACCATCTCTTTTTCACTAAGATCAAAAAGATACTTGTAATTTAGGTGGATCTTTCATGCCAAAGCTTGCTTGCCTCATTAGCATGAATTAGAAGAGAAGAGGGGTTTGAGTAGGGTAGGAAGTGTGAAAACATGTCTACCTTCGAAGTATGATTTGCAACTCCTTTTGCAATGACTTTACCACTAGAGATCTCTGTGATCTAAAATTCATCAGGGGAGAATATGACCTTCTTTGGAGACCCTGTGTGGGTCATCTGATACACTGATAAGAGGTTAGAGGTAAGACCTGGAACATACAACACATTGCTAAACTTACCATGATCAAGATCAATCCTCCCTTTGCCCAAACTTTCAGTGAGAGAGTCATCTCCCAGTGCTATTGGTGGACCTTTCGACATGTCAAGTGAGGTGAATGCCTCCTTGGCTGAAACCATATGTCTTGAAGCTTTAGAATTAATGATGAAACTAGGTGAGCTTGATGTGCCAGCAACCAATGCATGAAATCTCTCTCTGTCTTCTGAACTTGATCCTCCTTCCCTCTTATTTGAGCTGTCTAGAAGGGATATGCCATTCTTCTCCAGGAGTTGGGTCAGGATGTCTATTTGCTTCTTCATGTAGGAGCTCTCAGAATGATTTCCCTTACTCCATTATGCGCACTTGCTCATTTCTCCTTTGTTCTTCTTCTTCTGGTAGTTCTTCTTGGAACCTTGAGGCTCCTCCAGAGACTTGTTCTTGTCTCTCTTTTGCTCAGGTGGATTTTTAGCTTTCTTTTTTCTTTTTGAATCCACCCTCAAATCTCCAGTAACCAGAGCTTGGTATTTGGATGGTTTTATGGTGCCCATCATCACCAACTTATCTTGTTCTTGTGTGAGAGATTCCATGAAATCTGCAAGGCTAGGCATCTTCCAGGTTTGAGCTATCAACTTTGTGGCATAGAAGGTCAAAACAAACACTGAATAGTCAGGGACAATATTTGAGAGTATGTCCAAGACCAGCTGATCATCCTTATTTTCAATCCCATGTTGTTTTAGCTGCAAAACAAGTGCTTTGAACTTGGAGAAATAGAGTTGCAGGGATTCAAAGCTATTTGGACTTAGGGAGATCAGTTCATTTTTTATTTGATGTCCCCTCATCTCATCTATCTTTCCAAAAATATCAACAAGATTCTCCCATACTTCATTCGCTGATGTTAATCCATCAAGATGGAAAAGGAGGTCTCTGGATATACTCAGACACAAGAGACCATACGCCTCATCCCTCCTGTTGTGCCATTTTATCTTCTGTATAGCTGCATTGGGCTCTACTTCTATTGCCATAGTCACTCTGTAGAGACCTTTCGCTCTCAACAGTATCTCCATCTCTAATTTCCATTCAAAGAAGTTAAATGGAGTCAAGATGATCTTCTGAGATTGATCCATAGCTCAGAAATTGTCCCGGTAGTCAGTAGAAGGCTCCCAGTCAATGATGTCGAACCTGCAAAAAAAATTGGAAGGAGAGAAATTGATCTACAAAGTTTCTGATACCATGTGTAAATTGAACCCAGTGATAGAACAATTACACTCACAACAATTATCAATTGTACATACAAAATTACTCACAAAAGAGACTGAATATGGAGCTGAACACTAAACTGTATTGAATAAGTGTATAATAGCCAAACCTGTGAAGTCATAGGCTTCCACAATAAATAATTACATGATGGATTTGAATGCATGAATATTCCATTCGAATCTAGTCAAAAGCAGGCTTACTAAATTTAAGCAAATCCCCCATAGGTGCATAAAGCAGTTTCCAAAACTGTCAAGGAGCTCATGAATTGGAAAAAACAATTAGGCAAGCTAAAAGGCAATGGAAGGAAAACTCATACATGATTTTCATAGGAGAAAAGAGTGGAGGATGTGGAGGACAAAAAACAAGTTAACCTCACCTAGTCAAACTTTCCCAATTTCCTTAAAGCACTGAAAAAGCAGTCAATAAATAAAAAAAAGCAGACAGGTGCTAGGAAGGCCAGGAATAAATCAGATTTGATTCCAGGAGGTTTCCCAAGTGCTCCATGACTCAAAATTAGCAAGTTGGACCACTACGGATGTGTAGATGACAACTTGCATAAGGTGGAATATGGAAACTAGGCAAATAAGACAAAAATGGATTAATTAATGTCTAAGGTAGATAAATATGGGTTGATTATTATAACACACTCTGAATAAATTTAGAGGAATCAAGGCACTCTTTGCAGGACTTCTTTAGAAACCCTGTTGCTTCTGGTGTTCAATGGAGAATAGACATACTTTGAAGCTTGCTTGAGATGGCTGTGATACCATGTTAGAATTGTTGTTCCATTTAGATCATTAAAAAATGAGTCCAAATTAGTGATGCAGTGAATAGGAATGAATTATACATACTGAACAAATCAAATCTCACAGGAAACAAACAAGTATTGTTCAGAGAACTATAGTATTATCTTCATTACATAATTCGATGTTACAATAGTGTTACATAGGAAAGAATTCGAATCATTAGGGATGAATTCAAATCTACCAAGTGGGTGTGACTGTATCTCATTTCATGGATAGCTAAATTTGTCTAAATCACTATCAGAGTCCAAGTGGTTAACTCTAGATGTATAATTCATTCAATCCATCAGTTAAACTAGTCTAACCAAAGTGGTAGGTGAGAAGTAGGTGAGAACTAGCACCTTCCGACATGAAACCATGCATAACTGGTGCTATGTGAAATGGATATGAACTAACTAAATGTAATTGAAGAGTAACTAAGCTAAATTAGTTACCAACTCCCCACAACTGAAGGAGGTTGGTGTCGGGGCTCCCATTGTCTCTTAAAATGTATGGATTGGCCTAAGAGACGCCTAAATTGATGCATGCAAGTGCATTTAGTCTCAGTTAGCCTCTATCAATGTTCCCCATGCTCTAGTTAATGGTACATGTGGCCCCATTAGGCTAGGTGGACCCAATGGTACTAGTGGTCAGAATATTCAACAAAAGACTCTTATGCTAGGCTAAAATAATCTAATAGATAGTTTGGTCAAGGGAGGATTATAAATACTAACAATGTGCAACTTAAGTTTAGAGCATATATTTAGCAGTTACTATGATAACGAATTTCATGTTCTAAGCTTGAAAAATGATAAATAAGTTGCTTGAGTCTTGACGATTGTGTACAAGAAAAGGATAGGATTGTGATTTTTGAATGACTTAATTTTCTTCATCTCTATCATTTCTTGTGCAATGTGTTTTTGGATTACCCCCATGCACATGACTATCGAGTTGATCCATTTTTATAATGCATGATATTGTCACTTTCAGTCTTGTTATAACCCTTGATGGAATTTAGCAACACACTACTTTTTTTATTTTCCTATGCTCTACATTTTCTTTAGAATTGTTCTATTTAAACAAAATATGGAACATCTAAGTTTTTAGGAAGATTCACCTTGGTAATGATGGTCTTCCATCAAAATTAACATAATGAGAAGTTATATTTCAATCAAAAGGAGCTTCAATTATATGCTAAGTTTACAAATAACATTTATTGTCCTCAAAATCAAGGTAAGAGTACAACTTGTTATTGTTTCCAAAACGTTGATAAAATGTCTATTATTTTAATCCACTAGTTTATCTAGACGCTTCCTTAAGATATTTACTCTGAAGAAACCACTATTATTAAGCTACTTTCATTATTATGTTGTATTCTTTCAAGCTTAATTAAAGGTGAAACTTTAATTTTAATCTCGTCTTCTACAAAACTTCAACATTGGAACCTACCCCATTGAAGCCATGAAATTATATTTCAACAAAGGAGATGTTTACTTGAACCTTATGTTTTTGAAGTTAATTGGTATTTTGCATTGAGATGCAACTTTATATGTTTACCAAATTCTTCCTCAATTTTATGCAAATTTATATACTTAATCACCTTGATCAATATTACAAAAAGAAGGCTCTACAATAACTGGTTGTGTGAGTGCACTCCAATCTCCTCAAAGCTTAAATGGTAGATAAAATACTGGGGAACATACTACCTGAATTTTATTCTTATATATTCATTAAAATTCTACTAAGACTAGTTACCAACTAAAGTAGAAAAGTGGGAGTTAGTAAGCATATTATTTGTTAATAATTAATAAATGCTCGTGATACCTCCAATGTCCAGACTTAAAATTTGTAAAATAGTCCTTTGTCAATTTTGTGTCTTTTCACTTATCCACCTCCACTTATTTACACACATCCTCACATACTCATGGTAAGGTACTTCACACACCTCCAATAATAGACATAGATACCTTGTGGTGGGGATTTCTCCCCTACCACGTGCAAAAGAACCTACCCTAGATCAACCGGACCATAGGGTAGAGTACAATAGTGTGAAGTGTATTTCAACCTTGACTTCCAACAATAAATGATGATAAGCAAGAAAATAAATATTTTTTATGATTTTTATTTTATTATCTAACTAACAAAAATTAACAACAATAAGCATACCTTTCTTTGAAGCAGGCCACTCCAGCTATTTAAGGAAATGGTCTTGTCGATCCATGGTTTGGGTCTCTTGTCTACTCCACTAGTGGTTGTCAAAAAGGGGGACCATATCCAAATGGGTATGGAGAAAGTTCAACATACACCGTGAGAATGATATGACAAAGTGTGATGATAATGGTGAAAGTATCAAGAGTGAATAAATGGATGACAAAAGTTCAAAAGTGTTTGTGGTGAGAAATTCACAATATATTTATAGGATTCTCCAAGGTTTTTTTTTACCCATGATATTTTATTGTGCATGTTATTTATCTATGGTTTTTAACCCATTCTGATTTTTAGGGTTTTTTGGTCCTTTTTGGAGAGAGGGGGGATAAATCACAATAAATGCTCAACTTCCCTTCATTTATGGGGAAGGAATAATAATTTTCCTCACTATATTTGGTGGAATTTTAGTTGTGAAGGTCAAAATGGAGGAAATAATTGTCATAATATGATGTGTAGTTATGGTTTGGACCATAGAGATCCATGGGAACAATTGTTGGTGTTAACAGATTCCCCCTTGATCTGTGAGGGAGGGAGCTCATTCTATGGCTGATAGACATAATAGGATGAAGGGAAAATGGTGAAAATGGTGGAGAGAATGGAGAGGATTGTGGAGGAATCGAGTCTCCTCATTCAAATTTCAATGGATTTTGGTTTGTATTTCTTCTAAAAAATGGATGAGGTACATATAATATCAGACATGTATATGGACGAGGTGGGAATACCCATGCTCATAATGATGTCTCAATATAAAAATGGGGATCAACGCTCAAACAAATGGGAGTCGATCAATACATAGATACAACTGGTAGTACATAATGGTAGCCTCAATGGGAGGTTGAATACAAAGATTGATTTGAAGAAATCGTACATAGGAACAATACCATTCTCATAGAATGCAATACCACAACAATTGATGCTCTACTAAATCTATATATGTACACAACTATATGGAGTCAATGGTTGAGATTCAGAATCTATGAGGTACAATAAACAACATCAAGTATTGTAGATACATGGAAGCATGACACTGAGGGGATTCCGAACATCCAACACAACCCATAAATCACAAGGGACTTGAAACTGTATGGGTTCCAAAATAAAATCATTGATGTGCTAGATTCAAGTGACAACTGAAGTCTTCAACAAAATAATGAAGGAACCAATGCCCTTTACGAATCCCAATGGTGCCATAGTGTAGCTAAAGTCGAGCATGTGAGACATAACCAACCCGAAAGGCACTAAGGACTCCTTTCAAGTGGAACAGGGAACTCATTAATGAGGTGGATGAAACTAGGATATATGGACCTATGGGTCTATCCTCTAAAATAGATGTGTTGACATCGACATAAAATAGACCTACAACTATCAAGGCAATGAGGTTTCCCTAATAGAAGCACGATGGGAACAACCAAAGATATGGAACAGTCAGGGGAGTGAGACACTAAATGTAGAGCAGGGTCAGGGGAGTTTAGGGTACTCAAACATCCTTTGTTCAAAGTATGATGACATGGATGACCTAGTAGAAAATGATACTGAATCATGGGGAAGGGATCATAGCTGTGGAATTGGGAAGATAAATGAAATGGGAAAGACTTGGAGAAGTAACTGGACTAGTGATATCCTAGCGATTCAAGGGAGACTCATCGCATAGTACTCAGAACAAAGAATACCCAACGGGGGGAAGTTTCCATAATGTGAGACCATATGTAATATGTGTGGGAGCCAAGATGCATCGTTTGGGGCCTTCTTCATAGTTTAAGGAGCACAAAGAATGGATATAAATATTCTTGATATGATACTATCACATGGATTTTTGTTGAACCTGAGACGGTAAATGCTTGATGGTGTTCTCATTCTTAGAGATTCTGAAAATGTGAAGAAGACTCTAGTGGTTTTCTTTTTTGTACAATAGTCTCCTAAGCCCGAAAAAGGATAAAACTGTACAAAGGAGATCCCTCCCAACTGACAGGGGCAGAGAGATGTACTTTTCATTGGTAGTCTAACCAACCTGAAAAAGGTTAAACCTATACTGATTGGATGGTCATTCATATAATTTTACTAGCATGAATGAAACCATGTTTGTTCGACGATATTTTATTTATGAGAGGGATGAAAAAGAGATTAAATAAAATCCATAATGATATTTTTCATAAGTTACGGTCCCAATATCCGACAAATACTAAAAGTATATAAAGGGAAACATTACAAGCTGGAAGGTGTGGAAATTAAACCCAGGTGATAGAACAATTACACTCACAAAATTGCTAATCAAACATGCAAATTTACACACAAAGGAGACTGAAATTGGAGCATAACACTAATTTGTATTGAATAAGTGTACAATAGCCAACCTTATTAAGTCATAAAATGCTTCAATATATAATTACATAAGATATTTGAATGCATAAGGATGCCATTCGAAATAGTCAAAAGTAGGCTTACTAAATCTAGTCAAATCCCCCTTAGGTGCATAAAGCAGTTTCCAAATCTACCTAGGAGCTCATGAATTGGAAAATTAAAGTAGGCAAGCTAATAGGTGATGGAAAGACCACTCATACATTCTTTTATTAGGAGAAAATAATGGAGGATGATGAGGGAAAAAAACAAGTCAACTGCACCTAGTCTTACTTTCCCTTCTGCCATAAATCTCAGTAAAGCAGGAAATAAAGCAGAAAAAGTAGATATGTGCTAGGGAGGATCTGGAATAAAGTGTATATGCTAAATATGGATTCCAGGAGGTTTCCCAAGCACTCCATGACTCATCTTTATCAATTTTGGCTTCTAGGACATGTGGAAGACAACTTGCATAGAGTGGAATATTGGAAAGTAGACAAATAAGACAAAAAGGATTAATTAATGTCTAAGGTAGTTAACTATGGGTTGATTATTCTAAGAACCCCCCTTAATCCTGAATTATGAGTAAATATCAGAAAACTATAGGGCCTAGCAACAAGGCTTAGTCACCCTTTACATATTGCATGTCCATTTAACCAAGGAAAGAGGCAAAAACCCAGTGGGAAAATCCTCCCTTAAACATGGACAGTAAAACAAAATTTGAAAATATTGTCATCAATCATGCTTCATAGCATGATCAGAAATCCCCAGTAGTGATTTGATATTGCTGAATTTATTCTCACAAAAAACTTTGGTGAAGATGTCTGCTACTTGTTTTGAAGATGCACAGAAGAGTATGTGAATGGTGCCATCATGCACAAGCTGTCTGATGTAGTGCATATCAATATCAATGTGTTTGGTTCTCTATCTCTAAACTAGATCATTGCAGATTCAAATGGTGCTCTGATTATCACAATAGATAATGGTTGAAAACTTTGATTCGAAGCCACACTCACCAAGTAACCCCTACAACCATAAACATTGAGTTGCTGCATTTACAACTCCTCTATACTTTGCTTTTGTAGATGAGAGTGCAATGGAACTCTATTTCTTGCTTGAACAGCTGATTGGTCCTTTAGAAAGCATGAACACATATCCTAATGTTGACTTTCAATCTGTGTTGTCACCTTCCCAATCACTGTCAGTAAACCCAATCAAATCAAGATCACATTTAGCTTTGTAGAAGATCCCATGAGTTCTTGTTCCCTGAACAAAGTTAAGGATCCTTTTGGCTGCTCTCCAATGGATCTCATGAGTCTAATCCATGTATATTGATGCCACACTTATTTCATAATAAATATCAGGTAGAGTGTGTGTAAGGTACGGCAAACACCCAATCAATTGCCTATACAGTGTATTATTCATCATAGGAGAAGAACCTGCTTCTTCAATCTTAACTCCTAAAAGGAAGGAAGTCTTGCTTGGCTTGCAATATTTCATGTTGAAATTGTTTAGAAAATCAAAATCATACTTGTACTGATGTAATTTTATTCCATGTTGGGATTGAGCAATTTCGAGACCCAAGAATTTGCTCAACAACCCAAAATCAGTCATAGAAAATGCTTGGTTCATTACATCCTTCAAGGAGGCAATCTCATTATTTGAACTTCCTGTAATCAAAAGGTCATCCACATGCAATATAATAATCATCAAATAACCATGAATCAACTTCAAATAAACATTAGGATCAGACTTGCATCGAACAAAACTCAATGACGGAGCCATCAATCTTGGCATACCAAGCCCTGGGGGCTTGCTTAAGCCCATACAATGATTTCTTTAACCTGCACAAAAAATATGGATTAGTAACAAACCCTTGAGGCTGCTACATGTAAATCTCTTCAGTAATATCTCCATTCATAAAATCACACTTCACATCCATGTGGTGTACCTCCCACTGCTTCGAAGCTACAATGGCTAAGGCTAGCCTGATGGAGTCCATCTTTGCCACTGGTGCAAAGGTATCATTGTAGTAAATACCATGTACCTATGAGTAGCCCTTGGATAACAATATTGCCTTATATTTCAAATGTGAACCATCAGCAGCAAAAAGTTTTGAAAACCCACTTACATTGAACTAGCTTCCTCCCTGGGGGAAGATCAACTAGTTCCCAAGTGTTGTTCTTCTGGAGTGAGCTGAATTCTTCTTTCATGGCTGTTTGCCATATTGGATCATGTTATGCATCTTCATATGTGTATGGGTCTGATTCAACCATTAGATATCATTTCTCTGTAAACAAAGGATCTTTCATACATAGGGCACTCTCAAACTGAGATCTAGTCCTTCTAGGATCACTAGGAATGGTACTTGCTGCCCATTTTGGTCTTCTAGGACTGTCAGGATCTGCAATTAAATCATCATTATCATACATATCGGAACCATAAAACTCATTTATCTCTTCACTTACATTCAATGGTTCTGGTGGTGAAGAAGACTCTCCAACTTCAACTGCTGCTAAAGGCTCTTCTTGGAACTGAACACTCCTTTCAATGAAGGATTTATTTGTGCTCAAGTTGATAAGATTGTAACATTTTGAATATTCATAGTATCCAAAAAATAGACACTCTTGGATTTGGCGCTGCAAATCCTTCCTCTTTTCTATTGGACTTCTAGCCCAAGCCCTTGAGCCAAAAATCCTGAAATGGGTCACATTTGGCTTGTGCCCACTCCATGCTTCGAAAGGAGTCATACCATCAAGTTGTTTATGAGTCACCCTATTCTAGATATAGGATGCACAGTTTATAGCCTCAGACAAAAAATTTGGTGGAAAAGTCTTAGCCTCCATCATACAAGTTGCCATCTCTTTCAGTGATCTGTTCTTTCTCTCAGCAACACCATTTTGTTGTGGTGTGTAAGGGATTGAATGCTGCATCTGAATACTTGCATCTTCACAATATTGAATGAACTTAGACTTGACATACTCACCACCATTTTCATATCTAAGGATATTGAGTTTCCTCCCAGACTGGTTTTCAACCAATCCTTAAATACTCTGAAGAGGCCAAAAACTTCAGACTTATGCTTTATGAAGTAAACCCACCAATACCTAGAAAATTCATCTATGAATGTCAATGCATATTTGGCCTAACTCATTGACATATGAGGAAATGGACCAGTAACATCATTGTGGATCAACTCAAGAGGTGCAAAGGTTCTCTCATGACTAGCTCTCTTAAATTTATGCTTTGGGTGTTTTGCTAAGATACAACCTTGACATACTCCCTTGGAAAACTTAATCTTTGGTAACCCTATGACCATTTATTTTTCACTTAGATCAGAAAGATACTTATAGTTAAGATGGACACATATTTCATGCCAAATCTTGCTTGCCTCATTGGCATGAATCAGAAGAGCAGAGGGGTTTGAGTAGGGTAGAACATGTGAAAACATGTATACCTTCGAAGTGTGATTTGCAACTCCTTTTGAAATGACTTTACCACTCGAGATCTCCATGATATCAACATCATCAAGGGAGAATATGACCTTCTTTGGAGACCCTGTGTGGGTCATCTGATACACTAACAAGAGGTTAGAGGTAAGACCTGGAACATACAATACATTGTTGAACTTACCATGGTCAAGATCAATCCTTCCTTTGCCCAAATTGTCAGTGAGAGAGTCATCGCCCAGCACTATTGGTGGACCTTTTGACATGTCAAGAGAGGATAATGCCTCCTTGGTTGAAACCATATGTCTTGAAGCTCCAGAGTCTATGATGAAGCTAGGTGAGCTTGATGTACCAACAACCAATGCATGAACTCTCTCTCTGTCCTATGAATTTTATCCTCCTTCCTTCTTATTTGAGCTATTAGGAAGGGAGATGTTATTCTTCTCTAGGAGTTTTGTCGGCATGTCCATTTGCTTCTTCATGCAGGATATTTCAGGATGATAGCCCTTACTGCAGTATGCACACTTGCTCATTTCTACTTTGTTCTTCTTCTTCTGGAAGTTCTTCTTGGAGCCTTGGGGCTCCTCCTGAGACTTGTTCTTGTCTCTCTTCTTCTCAAATGGATTCTTATCTTTCTTCTTGCCTTCTGAATCCACCCTTGAATCTCTAGCAACTAGAGCTTGGTCTTTGGAAGGTTTGATGGTGCCCATCATCACCAGTTTATCTTGTTCTTGTGTGAGGGATTCCATGAACTCGGCAAGCTTAGGCATCTTCTAGGCTCTAGCTATCAACTTGGTGGCATGGAAGGTCAAAAAAACACTGAATATTCAGGGCCAATATTTGAGAGTATGGCTAAAACTAGTTGCTCCTCCTTCTTTTCAATTCCATACTGTTTTAGCTGCAAAACAAGGGCTTTAAACTTGGAAAAGTAGAGTTACAGGGATTCAAAGCTGCTGGGACTCAAAGAGATCAATTCATTCTCGATTTGATGTCCTATTATCTCATATATCTTACCAAAAATCTCTACAAGCTTCTCCCATACTTCATTTGGTGATGTCAATCCATCAAGATGGAAGAGGAGGTCTATGGATATGCTTAGACACAAGAGACCATAGGCCTCATCCCTCCTGTTGTTCCATTTAATTTTCTCTGCAACTGCATTGGGCTCTACTTCAGTTTCCATAGTCACCCTATAGATACATTTCTCTCTCAATAGTATCTCCATCTCTTGTTTCCATTCAAATAAATTAAATGGAGTCAAGATGATCTTCTGAGATTGATCCATAGCTCAGAAATTGTCCCTTCAATCAGCAGAATAGATCACAGTCAAGATGTTGAACCTATAATAGAAATATGGAAGGAGATAAATTGATCTACAAAGGATCTGATACCATGTGGAAATTGAACCGAAATGATAGAATAATTACACTCACAAAATTGCTAATCAAATTACACACAAAGGAGACTGAAATTGGAGCGTAACACTAATCTGTATTGAATAAGTGTACAATAGCCAACCTTATGAAGTCATAGGCTTCTGAAATATATAATTACATGAGAGATTCAAATGCATAAGGATTCCATTCAAAATAGTCAAAAGCAGGTTTACTAAATCTAGTCAAATCCCCCATACGTCCATAAAGAAGTTTCCAAATCTACCTAGGAGCTCACGAATTGGAAAATTCAAGTAGGAAAGATAATAGGTGATGTAAATACAACTCATACATGATTTTATTAGGGGAAACGAATGGAGGATGATGAGGGCAAAAAACAAGTCAACTGCACCTAGTCTAACTTTCCCTTTTGCCATAAATCTCAGTAAAGCAGGCAATAAAGCAGATATGCGCTAGGGAGGATCTAGAATAAATTAGATATGCTAAATATGGATTCCAGGAGGTTTCCCAAGTGCTCCATGACTCATTTTTAGAAAGTTTGACTTCTAGGACATGTGGAAGACAACTTTCATAGAGTGGAATATTGGAAACTAGTCAAATAAGACAAAAATGGATTAATTAATGTCTAAGGTAGCTAATTATGGATTGATTATTCTAACAGAAGGTGCTAGGGTGTTACTTTTCTTTTAATATTATATGTAGTACAAAATAAATGAGATAAACGAGGCCACATAGATTCCCTTTTAAATACTTTAACAAGCGTGAAAGGAATCAAGAGTGTTAGGAAATATTTTCATTCTTTTAGGAGTGAGAAAAGAGCTTAACAAAAACTCCATAATGGTCAGTCAGGCAAGGAGGAAGTGTTCAATGTGCCAAACGGGGTAATGTTGTGAACATGGTAAATATGAATAATAGTGGGGCCTCCTTGCGGGATGATGGATGGCAGTAAAATAAGGATAAGTTTGTAGTATGGATGGATAATATGGATTGTGAACATGCCAATATGTACTAGGTGTGATTCATGTGGTGGCATGCAAATCAAGGTGACTCTAGAAAATGACCCAAAAAAAGTACAGAGGGAGGAAATCTAGTAGGTTGTTTCTTCACCTAGGATCTATTTGCACAATGGCAGCAATTTTCTATCACCATAGATGAATATCTGTACATGAGCATGGACTACTAAGGATATCTGGAGACACCTCGACATATAGGCCATGTCTGGGGACATAACGGTACGTATACATGACTCTTGGTGGTTTCATTCATATATAGTTTGCTAGCATAGTGGTAGCTAGATCATGTTTGTGATAGATACTAATGATATACTTTGTGCATGTGTAGACGTGGGACCACACCCTCCAGCAGGGTACCAACAATGCGAGGGCAGGGTGGAGGGATTAGATCCACCTGCTCACGTGAAGAGGAGGTGGCAGAGTGGGACAATGGACTCACTGTTTCTAGATGTGGAGCACCTACTCGAGGGGGTGACCAAATCATGGTAAAAACAATGAAAAACAAGAAATAAACACTATGATACAAGGGTATTCATGGTGATCGACTTCAAGCATAGAACCTCTTAAGGTAGAGGCCATTGTGGGGATTATTCAAGAGGTGATCATCAGAGTCAGCTACGAGATATGCCCCATTGATGAGACATCGATGGATGACAAGAGGGAAATACCACATGGATTAAAACTTCCCTTTACTAGTATTATCATGGGACTGATCATAAATGAGGACTAAGTCCCCCTCTCTAAAGGTGCATGTGTGGAAGTGGGAGTCGTAATTGGACTTTGACTAGGTCGTATCCACTTCGATCATTTGGAGAGAAACATGATGGTCCTCATTGGTTTGTTCAAGCACAAGTAGGATTTTTTCTAAATATGAAGTACCAGGTAAAAGTTCGACGAAAAGGAGGAGTGAAAAAAATCTAGTAATCAATGGGAAGAACCAATTCCACACTATGGACTATGTGAAATGGGGTAAAATCGATGGTGGTTTCATGGATGTCTCCATCGTCACAAAAGTGGTGGAGGGATAGATCAGGGGGATATTTCATAGTCAAAGAGAGGGAAGGGAAAATACAAGGAGAGATCATATAAATGGTGTTATTGGTGTCTGAGGAAGAGGCCGAAGGGGGTTATCTCCTCAAGGACGATGATTTTAGACTCATGGGAGTTATTGTGAAGGTCACTGAGGAGAGAGTGGTACTCGGGAAAGTTTGGGAAATGGTGTGAATAATGACCATATAGGAAACAAACTACACATGGTTGGTTGGTTTGTAGTGATTTGTTTTTAATTGAAGGTATGGTTGGTACATTGAAAACTAGGATGTCGTCAGTCTCAACTACAATTCTCATGTGGGTTTGAAGGATAGGAAAATCGGGACAATTATGTGTCCCATGGCCTTGGACATTGCATATAGAACATGTAGGAGGAGGACATGGTTCTTCCATCGCTTTGGGATTCCTTCCCCCATTATTCATGGATGGATCAGGGAAAACAATAGAGATATAAGCATTCATTTTTGTACCAGGAGGTGTGTGCGACATAGTCTCGATAGGTTGTATGAGAATCAACACAATCTGGGGATTTAGGGGAAAGGTAGGTGGATCCACATACCATACGGGAATACCCAAAGTGAAGCCACACAGGTTGAGAGTTTCCATGAAGGGATTACTCATGATGCCAGAAGGTCACAAGAGTGTTGAATATTGTAACTTCAAAGGATATTATAAATGTATTTTACTGATGTAACCCAAGGGATATGTTATTATTTCTCCTGCAGGTTGTTACTATTGTAATTGGTCATCATAGAGTCATGAGGTAAATCCTCCATTGTAAGTCGGGTCAATAGTACCCTAATGAATATAATATAATATTGTATTGTGTATTCCTAAGTGAATTAGACCCACTTATTTAAGTGGGTCTGACTTGTTAGGTTAAAAGTCAAGTGACAAAAAGAGTATAAATAGAGGAGATGTGTTCCTCATTTGAACACACACTCACTTGTGTACAACACATAGGAGAGAGAGAGAGAGAGAGAGAGATCTATTGGAGGAAGCACACCTTCCTGGGTTCTTGTCTTGTACTTTTTATAAATATTATATATATGAATTTTTTCTTGGTTTTCTTCCCCATGAGGGTTTCCCAGGATAATATTTGTGTTCTTTTGTGTGGTTGTGCTTTTCTATCTTTCAGTGATATTTTGATTATGGTTATGATGTAATGATGCTAAGTGTTATAAGATCAAATATAACCATTCAAACTTAACATGGTATCATATCCACCCTAAAATAAGTCTTTGTGTAGTCAAAATAGTGCTACAGCTACAACTATTGAAGATTAGGGTTTCATGCTTGAAAAACCCTAAAAGACTAAAACTAGTGATTTTGGTGTATTCACTATAGTTCGATATTGGAGAAGGATCAATAGCCAAAAATTTTACAGGAAAAGTATAATTTATGTATGTACCCTTTGTAAACGTTTCAGCCTCATATTTTCTATATTCTAGGAAGTATCATTCCTCCAAATCAGGGTTCCATCCTCTCCCAGGATTCAGCCTTAAACATGTAACCTAGGGATAATTTCTATATCTTGGGATATGAAGTTCCAAATGAAATTTCACAAGATGTTCTAGATAATGCATGGAATTTAATTTATGTTGTAAAATTTTCATACCATGAAGTTAAAACAATGACACGTGGTAGTCTGTACAAGTTCTCTATTCTGAACAGTCCTGAAATAAGTAACCTTGGAAAAACTCGCATAAGTCCCAATTGGTGAAACCGATTCTGCTCTAACCTATGGGGATGGAAAGAGGAAAGATGAGGATACCTCATTGGAAAGTTTCAGACACATAGGATCAGTAATTCTGGTGATACTGCATAAACAATATTAGGAAATTATTCAGAAGAAAGTGAAGAGAACTAGGGCATAAGATATTTTGCAGTTCTTATCACAGTTTTGGGAAAATGAGTATGTTGCTCAGCTCTCCTTTAGTAGGTGTGTGTTTCTATCCAATCAGATATGAAAGATACCTAAATTGAAAAATTAGTTTTTCTCTATCAAACCCTAGGTCCACCGGAAGCAGTATTTCAAAAAATATTTCAGGAAAGCATGAGATTGAAGCAATCTCATTGGTCACAGAATAAGCTGCAGATACAAAAGAAGATGAAGAAAAACAAACAAAGATAATTATTTTAATTTTGTTTCCTATATATGATGTGTATTATGCATGATATAATGTTTGCATTAATTACAGTATACTACTAATACACATGTTATGGGTAAGTAGCCCATGGTGCTATACAACTCTCCATTGCTATTATTCGGAATGAAACCTCTTTGATGACATATTGGATTAGTGCACAATCTCAATTATTTCATGGTAGAGATGGAAGGAATTTGGAAAGTTTTCATGAGATATGGATGAATGTTGTATTTTCTAAAATAGTTTCCTGATGCATAAGAATTTTTCTTTATGCATATGTCCTATGAAATGGTTCTAACCATGCAACTTGCATTTGAATTGTAGGAAAGGTCGTGTACAACCACCTACAAGAAAAGGAGGATGAGATGTGTTCCAAAGAAAAAGTGATGAAAATTCAATATTCACTCCAATAAACATGAACGTGAATCTTCCAGGGTCAGAGACACCATGATGGAAGAAAAATATTCATAAGAATATAAGAAGAGCGGTAGATCCACCTCGAGAGATGAATACCATCTTGGGAATGAGAGATAAATCAAGATGAAGAGAAGTATGGTGGGATTTCCAAACCAAATTAAGAGACCTAGGACAAACTTTAGTTGTGTGACACAATTGGGTGACATCATTCATGCAAACCCTTCTAGCTATGAAAGAAGCTATGTTGAAAGAATAACAGTTGATCATGGGGAATGATGTCTACGATATGGTTCTGAGACATGAAGGGAAGTCTGTAGTGTCTTCCATGTGGATCCACAGGAAAAAGTATACAAAGAAATGTTTTTTGTTTGTTTTAGAAAGAATAGACTATGGAATGACATACTCTATTGACCAAGCACACTTCTCAAGTAGAATTATATATCGAGCAAAGAAGCACCTGTATAGAATAGGCTTTATATGAGATCAGAAGGCACCCATAGATAAGCACATCCAAGATATTGAAAGATCACCTAGAGTTATGAATATATTAACCTTTTCTACAAGGTTGAAGATAGAAACCTATAGAAGAAAACAAGCTCATAGTTGGGTGCAAGAGGAACTTTCGACAAAGTTTAAGATAAAGGGATCTCGGTATCTAGTAACCTGAGATGGAAACATAGTAGGAGAGGATGCTACCTGTCACTCCAGTACAGAGTGTTTCAATACATAGATAAAAAAATGTATAGGGAGGATGATGCTCCACTTCAAGGGGAGTGACTATAGAAGATCTCTGATT
This sequence comes from Pseudotsuga menziesii, assembly GCA_001517045.1. Lineage (NCBI taxonomy): Eukaryota > Viridiplantae > Streptophyta > Pinopsida > Pinales > Pinaceae > Pseudotsuga > Pseudotsuga menziesii. Next base: position 209,455 of record LPNX010399391.1, on the reverse strand, counting down.
TCGACATGGTATGATAGGATAAACAACTTCCTGATGGGCCGAGACCTTATCAAGAGTAAAGTGGGTTCCATCCTTCAAGGTTGAATGTGGAAGACTGGGATATGTCAATGACCTGATAGAATGAATTCATGGTAGATGCAATGATGGAATAATACCATAATGATGTTTGGGATATAGTACCCAAACCAGAAAGCAAGAGTGTGGTATCTTCCAAGTGGATCTACAAGATAAAACATGTTGTTGATGGAAGGAAATATTTCTAGATAAAGGATTCTTTTAGAAAGGGAAATGATTATGAAGAGAAATTTTCTCCAGGAGCAAGGTACACTTCCATATGAACTATCATGGCACTTGCTTCCATGATGAAGTGGGACTTACACTAGATGGATGTAAAGATCACCTTCCTTAATTGTTTGATTGAGGAAGAATATTACATCGAACAATGACAAGGATTTCAGGTACAAAACATAGTGACTCATGTATGCAAGTTGAAAAAGGATTTGTATGGACTGAAGCAAGCTCCTGAGATTGATATGGAATAATATATAGCTTCTTGACAAAGATGGGATTTACCAAAAGTAAAATTGATCCTAACCTTTACCTAAAGGTTATGGATGATGAAATTGACATACTATTGTTTGATGTGGATGATTTATTTCTGACTGTAAATGAGAAATAAATCATAGATTGCAAGAAGAATATAACTAAAGAATTCGAGATGAAAGATCTTGGATTGATGCATTTTTCCTAGGGATGGAAGTGTGGAAGAGCCCAGAATGAATCTTTCTGAACCATGGAAAGTATGCTATGGAAATATTAAGAAGAATTGATATTTGTCTAGACCCATGGTTCAATAACAACATAATACCAACAAGACACCAAAAGACATCGGCCCAACATAGCAAGCTCTATAAGCAACGCCCGGGAAGTAGGCTCAGTTTCACCTGAGATATATTTATGGGTAACTGCCAGAACCATGTTTCTGTAGTTGGTGAGGGATTCTAGTAGCTTGACATGGAGCCAAGATGCTCGATAAAGGAGACTGGAGGGACTATTTAACTGTGTGATGATAGCACAACGATGAGTCAGAACCGGTGCATGAAATGACTTTACAATTGTGACTCTACCATTAGTGCAACAATGTGACACATTTGATTCCTTGTTTTCAACAGACATCGTGTGACTCGTGCCTTAACTTTAAAGCTGAATCATAAAGCCATACATAATAGTCTAATAGTAATATAATCCTTCATGCATTCACTGATTGTCCCTACTGCGAGATTCATTCAACAGTAACTATAGTAATGCATAATAAGAAAACATTCATATCAACATTGATCATTAAACACGTTCATCCACATAACATAGTAAATAATGTGGAAACCCATCTCCAAAAAACCACCAAGGTGCTCTTCATATGGAATGAGAATGGTTTACAGCACCTTGCAGCCTACAATTATGGAGACTGTTCTTTAGATATGTCTATTTGAATCAATATTCTTGATCTCATGCTATCTGATTTATTCTCTATATACTCCTACTAATTTGCACACAGCTTGGATAAACTCTTATATTCTACTGGAAGTTCGTGCACATAGCTGTAGGATCAATGGCTCAGCAGCCTTATCCTTCTACTAGACTCTCCTCTGATTCCTTTTCCTCTAACTCTTTCTTTACATTTAAATAAGAACTACATAAATCTTGAACAACAGACATCTAATGAATGAACGAATCAAGAAAACCCTTATACAGGTCGGGTTCCTCCTATACATAATATTTACAAGACCATGCATGGTCAATTGTGTACATCTCAGTTATTATAGACTCAACAACCCAAAATATATTTGGTTTACATCAATTTCTGCCCATACCTAGTTGCAAAATCCCTGCAAGACATTAACGACGTCCATAACTAGCCACATAAATGACTTTCATCTTGTCTGTACCAGTCATAAATAACTGTAAAAATGTCCTTCCTCCTCCCGTTGGATTGTCCTTCTGCAGTCTTCCTTGACTTCCGTCTTCTAGAATTAAATTCTCTACCTGATTCTTCCACTGACTCGGAGTTGTCTTCCTCATTGCAGCATCCTCGTCCCAGTTTTCTTTCTGCCTCTTTATCCATCATGGGCATGTTTTAATATGATCTACGTTGATTCCTTCTTAGCCTACTTTTCTCCTGTCACATGCACACTTTCCATCCTTTTGCTTGTGCATTCGCTTCTTCCTTGTGTACTTATTTTTTCCCAACAGGCCCCCAACACTCACATGTGGCTCGTCCCAAGCCACTAAGCAAAAAGACACTCATCTACCAAAAAGGCCTGGTGCAACAATTTTACTTACTTTGCAAAATCTATGCCTCTGGCATAGGCCCATACTATGTGGTGGTACCAACCTTGTCTTAGAAATCCTTCACCATCTGTTGCACCTTAAAATATTCCTCTGATATTTCCTCTTCTTGTGTGGCCAATTTCTTCCTCTAGAATCTATGCGACTTGCTAAAGTTTCTGCTACACAGGATGAAGAAGGCCTGTGAGCTAAGCTGCTTCTAATTGGTGTGTCTCGACCTCAGCTTCCCTAGTGTTCTCTTGGTATCAAAGATCCTGGACTTCCTGCTACAGTAGCTTGATCTTCACACTTTTAGTAACCTTTTCCTGAAGTGACAATTTCTTCAAATCTGTCTTTGCAGTGCTGATTTTCTCATCTACCTCTCGCATGCTCTCCCTTATGTTTTCTGCAGTTTCATCTTCTAGTAGCGCTCTCGATATTGTAGCGATTTCTTCAGCTACCTTTTTGTAGAGTATTTCTCCTTCTCTCATCTTCTCAGTAGCCTTAGATGCTGGTCTTCTTATTTCCTCAAGGACCTCTGGTGGTTTACTTGGTACCTTCCTAGACTGCAGTTCCTCAACCTGCTTCTTTAGTTCCCTCATGATGCAAGACAGTCGAGAAACCTTAGCTTCTGAATATTCATCTTCCTGGCCCACCTCTGGTGGGAACTTTTTAACTACGCTATTAATGTTTTCAGCCAGTGAAACCCTAGTATGTTCACGCATGACAATTTCCTTCTCTTTGTCCCTAAGGAGGGCCTTACATGCCTTTTCCTTTGTTTGCTATTTTGTTTCTTGATAAGAAACAACATTTTCCTTCAGCCGTATTTCAGATGTGGCTGCTTGCTGGAATTCATAGATCTCACCCAAAGACAGCTTGGAGAAGTCAATATGGATGGTCTCAATCCCTTGCATGGTTGCATTGAACTCGGGTGTTCCTGCCTCCATCACCTGCACCTGGATTTTTACCTTAATTGGCGGGACCAGTTCTAGTGTGACTAGAAGGATGCTTGGATCCACACCATATGTCTCAACCTCCACAGTGGATTTGACCTCATTAATGACTTCTATCAACTTATTCAAGTGGTTTCCAACTTGGTCAACAATGTTTACCAGCTGTGTGTTCAGAGTGGCTAGGATGTCTTGTGCGACTTTAGCAATAGAATTTCCAAGCTGATGCACATCATCTTCAGTCAATGTGTTCATGCCATATGTCTTGTCTGCTTTTCTTGTCTTGCGTGGGTGATCTAGTCTTTTTTTCTGCATTTGTACTTGTGTTCGGATGTTTTCCTAAGGATGCATGTGCTCGGAGTTAGGATGATCCAACCCATTCATACCAGCACCATTAGCTATTTCTTCTTCTTCTTATGGTTGATTTCCTTGATCATTGCCTCCTTGGTTTCCTTTTCCATTATCGTGGCCATCATCATGGTCCACTGGTGGGTGTTATTCGTTTAGGTGCTCAGGCACTGGCTCTACCAGTGGGTCATGCCATTCCTCAGGCCACTCCTTAATAATGTCATCAACATCAGTGTCAATGATCATGAACCCCGCATTGTGTGCTTTCCTCACTCGGTCGTTCTTGGGCTCCAAGGTCATATTATGGGCAATGAATTGAAAATTGATAAAGGCCGCATACATGTGCACCGTTGTAGTGTGGATTTGGTGAGATCAGTGTACAACATCACACAATGCCTCTACCTACATAAATAACTCGATGTTTTAATCCTTCTACTGATTCATATGCTTCTTCTGGTCCCACACGTTCTGGTACCTTACACCAAGGCACGACAGTGGGACATCCATATGTATATAGTCTAGTGGGTTGGCCCACAGGGTGAAGGATATCAAGATGAGAAACCAGGAGTAATGAAATTTGTAGGTGGGCGCTTCTTAGGCCTGCATGGCATCATCTATCATCTCATTCAACAAATATCATGACCAATTAAAAATCCTGCCCAGTGCGTATAGTTCTGCAAGCTCAATTGTTTCCGCAGTGCACTGGTTGGGCCTCATCTTGTGTAGCAGCTTACAAGAGAGGAGTCATATGGAAAAATGCACACTATCATATTCAATGGGGCTAATTAGGAAACCCCTATCTATGCACTGAAGCGTATAATTTAGTTTCAACATGGTGGTGTTTTTCTAGGCCAAATACAGTGCGGTGTCACCCCCTTCCTTAGGCAGACCCGTTATCACAGCAATAAGGTCAATGTCGACCAAGTATGGTCGATTGATCCATAACCATCCTCGGTGGGAACATACCAGAAGCTGTCTCACGTATGTGTTGACATCTGTACTATGGCCGAAATGCGGCATAAATAGAAGTTTCATCAATCCTGTACGGCCAACTCCTTCAGCCCATCGCATTGGTCTGAGTACTTGAGTTCCAGTCGGGTCGGTCTGATCGGGGATCATGTAGTCCACTCTTTTCAACCATGGCTACTATCGTGTGTCAAAGTCCTTAAATATCAACTTGGCGAGCTTCGACATGATTCTCTTGGGTAGGGTAATGTTCTCAGAGACCTACGGCACGACCAAAGTTGTATTGGCCTTCTTTGGCAGCACCACTCCTTCGCGTTAGCTCTTCTTTGTGGGACATAGTAGGGGAATATTTTGTCATCCTCCTTAGCATATGGGCCTCTACATGGTGGGGAGACTTCATCCATGTAATCTTCCTCCAGCTGGCCTTCTTCCATGGGTTCTTTCCAAGTAGCGTCTGAAATGGTGATAGCCTTCCGCTTTCTGGTCGTTTGCTTCATTTACAGTCTGGACATCCCTCTTGATTTTTTCTCACTGACCTGTATTGACTCTCTAATCGACTAAACAGTTGCATTCGGTGGTCTCTAAAATAGGTTCGATATAGAGCACAAATGAGGGGTTGGAATATTAACAGGGATGGCTGTAAGTCGAGGAGCAGGTGGAGGTCTAGGTGCGGTCGGGGGGACAGATGGTTTCTTGGTTCATGCCATCGAGTCAGTTTGTGGCTACTGCTCTGGTTTCTATACCTTTGGTGATTCTAATTTTTCTTCGACAATTGGGAAACCTAGGATAATGGTTGCGTCTGATATCTCACTATCACTAGGGATCTCAATGAACATGGGTGCTGGCTAAATGAGTGACAAACTTTTGGCTCTGTGATTGCTCGGATTTGGTTCTATTGGCTCTCTCTCTATCTGTACGTAATACACACCTCCTACAGACAAGAGCTAGTTCCCTAGTCTGAATGGCTCAGATCTAGAACAAAACATAAACACAGAATGCTAGACTCTCCCTAGATCTGGTTAATCAGTTGAATGAAATGACATGATACTTCTCTCAAAGGTTGTCCTCATTATCATTTAAGATTACTACAGAATAACCTGTAAAATATGGAAGAAAACAAAGAAAACATGATAGCATACAATCTAATCAACTAGATCTATGCTTGTGACAAAGGAATCAAGCAATATATACAAATGATACAGCATATATGGGAAAGAAATGACATTTTTTATTAATAAATGATTGGAGAGACTACAAACTTCATTCCTTCGTGTTGAGATTTCCTTCCAATGGATCCTTGCCTCTAACTTCACCTTGCCTCCAAAGACTCAAGAATGATTTTGACAGAGTTTGGGCATGCAACACAATTCTTCCTCCTTTGTCCCATGGGTGGTGAGCCAGTATTTAAAGGAATGGGAGGATAGGTATGGTTGAGGATCTCATGGGTGAGGTGGAGATAGGATCCTAAAAGGGAGGATCTCAAGCTCCAGCTGGTCCTAAATCATAGGGATGAGGCTCCACGGAGGTCAGCTTCAAGTATCCTCTTGAAGCTTATCTTTTTTCCTTAAAAACTAAAGCACTGCTCCTCCAATGAAGAAAACGGGCTGTGTTAAGGGGGCACCACTTCTTGCAGTAGGGTTAGAAGTGGTGGCACCTCTCTCTACTCATGAATCAAAAGCAGTGCTATCCTGGCACCACTTTTTGTTAATGGAAGAGGAGTGTTACCAGCTCAACATAGGGAAAAATTGTAAGGGGATAATTTGAACCTTCATTTCTATAGGGAAAACTTTGATGGATTGGAGTAGACAAGGGGATACCTATCTCATAACATCAGGGTGACCAGATTTTGGTATAACATAATTCCCCCCAAAGTATAATGGCTATATGGGAGCGATAGGCAATATACTTTGAAAGAACAAGGTATAGTCTCGAGGAAAATGTCTAAAGGTAGGAACTTCTCAAGCATTAGAAACTTTCTGCAACACATTTTAATACATGTCCCAAATGACTCACAACATGGTTGCTGATCAATACAATGCAGATCCATGTGAGATACAAAAAATTCATGGCTACTAAAATACAATGTAGATCCATGCGAAGAAGACTCAAATTTGGACATAGCTACAAGACATACAATGTAGATCTATGTTATACATATGCAAATCTGAGCACAACCAAGAAGATACAAATGTGGATCCATGCTAGGACTCATACAAAATACTCCATCGTAACCTAGGGAAATCAATGATTGATTTTAATAGATACCTAGGGTCTTCATCTCATATTCCACAAAGTACGATTCTATCCATGTGATTACAATGATATGGAGTTGAACATGGTAGAAACCACTTTTTTACCGGTTAATGATGTGAACCATTAACAAGTGCGAGGGAGATCACCATTGATGTCAATGATTCCCAAGGTACCCTAGTACAATCTACTAAGTGTGAAAAGATGATTTGATGTCGAACACTCAGTCGAATATTTTGATCAAAGGTCAATGATGTGAACCTATGTCAAAAGCGAGAAAATATGTCATTGAGTCATATAGATCTCAAGGTACTTAACTTGTTTCTATTACTACCTTTCACACACCTGGGTTACGTGGCAGAAATATTTAGGCCACTCGGTGTGTCCTTGGGGGCAAGTCTCGAGTCAAGGCTGTCACCTTGTTCTTGACTCTTCCATTCAGGTGAACTCCTAACAAAACCAAGGGGGGTAGACCCTATTAAATTACTAAGGCTAATTATTTTGTGTGATGGTGTTATATTGATTGAGTTGTTTAGGAGTTTTTTGAAATTAACCTGTGGAGACAAAAGCTAACAAGCTGCAAGATTTAAAGCAGATAAGCACAGTAATGACACTCAATATATATATATAATCAAAAGATTTGATCAAATCAATCACCAGTGCCTTAAATGGAGTCAACAGAGAAAATAATGTGCTTGCATGCACTTGAAAGAATGTTTTTCAAATGTCTCTTGGTAGATTTTAAATTAATGTGGAATGTGAATGAATTAAATTAGGCAAAAAAGGGTACTCCAGATAGACCCGAGGGGTACTTGGAGTATGTCCAAAAGTGAACTTTCACGGCTACCCGCAAGGTGTTTGTGGGTTGGAATGGAGTCTCAGAGACTGTGTTCATAATGCACCCATCAAGGTGTGATAGAGATCAACACCTTGAAGTCACTTTCCAGTTGTTCCCACTCCTTTGGGTATTTTTCCACCGTTTGCAGTTCGTTCAAGGCGTTGGATTTTCGCGTGATGGTTTGTCAATTTGGGAGGTGAAGAATAATTAATCTAGTCACTCAAGTTATTTTGATGCATCTTGACTGATCATATGAACAGTAGCCAAGTCCATAGCATACACACTAGAGTCTTTGTTATTTTTAGTTAATTTTAAAAGAGGTGTTCTTATTAAAAAGAAAACCCTCCAGGAACCTCTTTCGGTCCAAGTGGACCTCAATCAGGGAATCAAGGAGGGGTTGATTTTTTTATTATTATTAAAACAATTAATGATAGAATATGAAGCATAAACAAATAAGCAAACCACAATTTTCTAATTATACTACCACGACCCTTTCTTCATCTTTCGGCTCAAAAGGAGGCTCGTGGGGTAAGTATTAAAATTACTTTGAAACCACCATATATGGAATATGAAAATTATTATAAGTCAAAGTATACTACCCCTACATACTAGAACAACATTATATTGAAAAAATATGAAAAAATGTAAAAAATGACACGGACGTGAATCCCCCCAGGGGGGATGGTGAATAGGCTCAAAAGAGCCTATTTGAAGAGATTTTTATTTTTATTATCAGAAATTACAATATCATCAAACTAAAATAAATCCACTTGGTCCTTATATGGAATGATACCAAAGGTTTACAAATTGCGAAATTTTGAAATTTTGGGAAGACAGAGACCCCCTGGGGGGTTTCGAATGGTCCAAAAATGATTTACAGACAACACCTCCTCCTATTTTATGTTATACCTACTAAAAAACATCAATATTATGACATTTAAATATTCCTAAAATTAATTTTGGATGAACACACTTTTTACCCAAAAATTCTAAGTTAAAACTAGTTTTTAAAGAAGCGAAAAAAGAACCAAGGAAAGCAAGCTTTCCTTAGGATCTTGGAATGATTTTGGGGAAGCCAATATGAAGCAATTATATTTCTAAATATAAATTTTTATATTCTAATGAAACAACCATGCATTCAACAAACTTTAGATCTACTTTCACAGAGTTGAAAAATGACAATTTTCCCTAAAACTAGATCTAGAATGCTTGTAAAATTTCTTTAGGAATGATATCTATTATATGAGATTTAAGGCAGAAATATATATGTAAAATTAATTCTGAAATTTATAGATATAAACAATGTTAAAGATGCAAAACAAGTAACCGGACTGATTTTTAAAAAAATTAAGGAGGAAGAGGAAAAGAAGAGCTCTTGTTGCTGAAATGGATCTGCAAAAAAGACTAGTTAGTGGTATGCCGAGGGATGATGCCTTCACAAAATAGTTGAATGCCCCCAAGCTAGATCCACAGTTTGTCTAACCCCTGCTACCTAAAAACTAACAAACAATCCTGCACAAAAACCTTATGAGATCTGGATATAGATATATGAAAAAAGAGAGGGATTACATGAAAATAAACTTATTTAAACATGTATAATATGAATCTTCAAACATATATGCAATGAGATATTGAAAAAAAAGTAATCTTACTTGCCCATCTATAATCCTATTGATTCAGATGAATCATTCAAGCCAGACAATATTCAGATGCAAAAATTGAGAGAAAGACACTGGTAACAACAAAAGCTGCAAGACATGGTAATTCCACACACATAAGAGCATTACACTGTTTTGGCCTCCAAATCTTCACTTTATTCCAATAGAAAAATATATTACACAGTATTACAACAACAATATCTCCTCAATCCAACTCTCACTAACTCGGAAAGGAGGTGGCCATGATTTATTTATACAAAAACTTGAAACCCAAGCCTAGAGGGGGTGCACATTCCAAGGAGATAGACAACTACAGCTGAAGGAGAGTCCATCAATTCCTGATCTGAAGCTAAACTAAGCTTCCACTGAGTCCAAATATCAATCAAAGGGCTGATTGAGCTGAGACATCAACCTACTGACTGAATCATCAACCATAGAGCTTCCATAAGATCCCACATGTGTGGAGGAAAGAGAGAGGGTGCAATTCCCCATAAAGGAGGTTGAAGTTCAACTCTGGATCTGCCCTAATCACCTCCTTCAGTTAAGGAATTGTTAGATCCAGTCAATCCCAAGATGATGAGACTGATTTCAGTTAAATCAGAGAAAATCCCAATGATTTAGGATTTGGGGCTTTCTCCATTATTTAATTAATTTATCAATTAAAATAAATATTTGATTTTCAAGGATTTTTGACCTAAGTGATGGACAAATCACTCAAAACTTAGAAAAAGTGGGTCTATGGGTTTACATGCTGCTCTTAGCTTGAAAATGAGCACCCACATGACTGGAACTGATTATTGAGCCCACTCATTAGAGGAAATTTCAACTCAAAATGGGTCTCCTAAAATGAACTAATAGAATAATAGTTAAAATAATAAAATAATATTTATTAATTTTGGAGGAAGAAAAAAAAAACTATTTTTTTATTTGTATTTTTGACATATCTCCCTGTGTTTTTACTCAAATTTTGATCAGGAGAGCTCGTTGGATGCAGAATTAAATTACGCATCCAACGAGTACCCACTCGGCATAATTTTGACGGACCTCGCTACCCCAAAAACAAGAAATACCTGAAAAAATGGAATGATGATGTCATCATTCCATTTTTTTAGGTATTTCTTGTTTTTGGGGTAGAAGGGTCCATCAAAAGTATGCTGAGTGGGTACTCGTTGGATGCATAATTTAATTATGCATCCAATGAGCTCTCTCGATCGAAATTTGAGTAAAAACACAGGGAGATATGTCAAAAATACAAACAAAAAAAGTAGTTTTTTTATGATGCCTATCCCCAAATTTATATTAAAAAAGTGTTTAAGACCTATACGGTATTTCAAATTTAAAGCAATTTCATTGGCTAACACATGATGACATGGAATTTGAATAAAAGTTAAAAGGCCCATTTTGAGTTGAAATCTCCTCTAATGTTTATTACAAAACCAATTTTTCCAATTAGACTATTAAAAAATAGCCTAAGTTTTGTGGAAAAATTAAAATTTTAAAAAACTTAAAAAATTAAAAAAATTAAAAACCTAGGGGGACTTAGACATGTTCATATGACTCGACCATGATGCCTAACATGTTTATACATTGACACATAGACTCTAATAACCTCAATAGGCCTAAATGCCTAGCCGACCACCCCTACTTTGGAGGTATTGAGTGAAAAACTAAGAAATTATCAGTCGTTTATTCAACAACCAATAATAACCAAGGGAAAAAACACCCTGGGCTGATCGGATTGACAAATAAATTCTAAGAGATCGAGTCTTTTACAAACACTATCATTCTAGAACATCTTATTGCAACTCCCCCATGGGGTATGAACATGTGATAAAGTACAACAAGCACTTCCCAGAAGCAATTCCGAAGGTCTTCCGAAGTCCGAACAAATTATCTTTGTCCGGTTCACCAGGCTCACTTGATAAAAAACCACTAAGTACAACTTGGGTGGTAACATCTGGCTCCATCTAGGGACACATGCTTTGAATAATCTTTTGATCAAAGAAGAGGACGTGAGAACTCTGGAATCTCTAGGTCCTGCATATCAATTAAAGTTTGTCAAAAACATGTATATAAAAGAAATCAACTATAAAAGTAGATTAATGTACATAATTAGTCTGTGATGTACAAAAAAGAAATATTTTAGAAGACTAATATACAAAAGAAAAATTTCAAGGTTAGTACTATGGTACAAAACATCTATAATACAACAATATCTATAATACAACAATATGATACATAAAATTTAAAAATACATGTAGGGCAAGGTTTAGAAATTGGACCTGAAACCACTGATGCCAATAAAGGCATCAAACTGTCTCGGTGGAGAACATTTTGAGGAGAAATCCATTCACTGGTAGGCTTAATATTTCACCTTCTAGGTCATTTAGATAGAAAGAATTTGTTCCTGCTACTTCATCAATGATATATGGCCCCAACCATAAGCTGTCAAACTTTTCATGTTTCCTAGGTTTCTCCTGTCGTTTGTCCCAATGCAAGACTGTGTCACCTACTTGAAAGGATCCAGTCCAGGTAGATCTATCAAAGGTTCTCTTGACTTTGTCTAAATTTCAGATACTTTGGTCAAGGGAATTTCTTCTACTCTCATTTAACTCGATCAACTGGTTGATTTTGTTTTGAATGGCATCCTGGTCTGAGCTAAAGGTCTGGAGAAGCTAATACACTAGAAGCTTTAAATGCACAGGTAAGGTGAAATTTAGGCCATATAAACAAGTTCAAAAGGACTCCTTCCAGTTGAACTTTTCTTTGTGATTCTATCGGCCCATAATGCAAACTTGATCTTGCTATCCCAAGCCTTTTTATTATCACCCACAATTTTCTTGATTATGGTCATTGAGTTTTTATTACTTGACTCAGCTAGACCATTTCCTTGGGAATAATAGTTGGATGAATGGGATAGGACAATGTCGTACTTGAAATAAAAGGATGACATCTCATAGGAAACAAAACATGGGCCATTGTTTGTGATGATTCTGGCTGGCACACCGAATCTTGTGATAATATTATCTTCTAAGAAATCCATGACTATGGTATCGGTTGCATCCTTGGTGGGTATTTCCTCTACCCACTTGGTGAAATAATCAGTGGCGGTAAGTATCCAAGAATAACCATTGCTCGAGTTATCCTTGAACTTACAAATGAAATCAAGCCCCCACTGCTGGAAAGGGGCTTGGACTACTATTGGATTTAAAGGAAAGGCTTTCATTTGTTCCTTTTCAGTGAACAACTGACACTGGAGGAAAACTTTGACAAACTTGTCCACATCTGAGAAAAGGTTCAGACAATAGTAACATGCTCTAAGGATTTTATGGGTGGTTGTTCTTGCTGCAGAATGTCCAACACAAAATCCTAAATGGAACTCAACCATGAGTTTTTTGGACTCAGGTTCATTGACACATCTAAGTATTAAACCATCATGGTTTCTCCAACCCAAACCATCTTTTGTCAAACAATGCTTAGTTTCTTTCAACCTTAATGCTCTTCTTTTATGGCCAAGTAAGTGATTAGGGCATGTAAGTTTGCGGAGGAAAACGATGATGTCAGTATACCAAGGGTGTTGTTCTAATCTTCGAAGCTTGCCTGATACACTTTGTTCTAAATCACTGTTCTGGCAGATTATTCCTAAGGCCTTTTCATTTCCTTGGGTCAAAATATTTGCAAGACCTTGTCCCTTAATTAACTTAGTGTGTTTTATCTCTAGATAATATTCTTGAATCTTTGACACCCACTTACCTCTGATTCCTAGACAATCTTGTTGTGACATGATATCCTTGAAAACTGCATGGGGTACATACCCAATGATTTTGGAGTAACCTACATAAGTTCTGAAATGTTTAAGGGACTTGACAAGGGCATAAGCCTATTTCTCCATGGTGGTATACTTCAAATATGAATGTTGCAAGGATATACTCATAAAGGCTATAGGTTGCTCTTGTCCCTCCTTATTCTTTTGAAGCAAAACACCAGTAATGGTGTCTTATGAGGCAAAGGAAAATATCTGAAATTCCTTGGAATAATCTGGACTAATCAAGACCGGGGACCTGGATATGGCATCTTTCCCTTCCCACTCAAACTTAACATCTTTCTTTAACAACTTTTGTAGAGGATTCATTAATTCTGCTAAATTTGGGATGAATCTCCTTATGAAATTGATCTGACCATTGAAAGACTAGAGAGTTTTAAGATTCTAAGGAAAGGGGACATTCTTAATGGCTTCAACTCTCTCATGATCAAATTTGACACCATCCTTAGAAATGATGCGTCCCAACAACTTGCCTTCATCAACCCCAAATATTGACTTGGCGAGGTTCAAGGAAATACCATATTTCTAACATCGTATGAAAAACTGCCTAAGATGACTTATGTGGTCAGATCTTTCTTTTGAAAAAACAGTTAAGTCATATTGATATATTTTGATTATTTTTCCTATAAGTTCTTTGAAAGAAAAATCCATGGCTCTTTGGAAGGTGGCACCAACATTCAATAAGCCAAAAGGCATTCTTAAAAATTTATAGGTACCCCAAGGTGTGGTGAATGTAGTCTTATGTTGATCCTCTTTATTTACCAACACTTGGTTATAACTAGAAAATCCATCCAACATGGATATCATTCCTGATCCCGTTACTCTTTGAAGCAATGTTTCCATGTCGGGCAATGGGTAATTATCTTTAAGGCATGATGTGTTCATATTTCTAAAATCTATACATATTCTAATTGACCCATTCTTCTTTCCGACAACAACTAAGTTGGAGAACCATGATGAATGTCTTGTAGGTTCTATGATCCATGCTGCTAACATCTTTTGAAGCTCTTTCTACACAATGGGGGCCAACTTAGGATTTATTCGCCTATGTTTTTGTTGGAAAGGCTTGACCTCCTTAGCCTCTTCTGTGAGGGAAATAGTGTGTTGAAACACATATTCCCAATAGGATTTAAGTTCATCATAACTAAAAACGAACACATCTCTATATTCTTTGATTAAGTTGATCAAGCTATTCCTTTCCTTTTCCGAAGTACCTTTTTCCAATTTTTATTAACTTGGGGTCCTTATCAGTTCCTATGTTTATTTCCATATAATCCCCAATTTTTATTTCTTCTTTTTTGTTTTTATGACGATCCTGTCAATCAAACAAATTTTCAAAAGATATAAGGCTACTCAGGATGTGATTCCTTTCATTATCCTCACATTCTTGATACTCTTTACCCTCTTGCTGATAACTGATCTTGCAACCTTCAAACTTTTGGAGATTTTGGATGAATATAAAGAGTTGCTTATCATCTTTAAACACCTGCCAATGATCTACATTATCTGAAATTGAAGGTCTGAAATTAATTTCCATTTTTCCATTCCCACTAATCATTTCATCTGATGGCTAGAGGATGGATGTTGCTACTACCAACTTATCTGCTAACCCATTCATTTCCCTATGGATCTTTTGAATGTTAAGTGCATCAAACCATTCCATAGTGTCCCATGTGGAATTTCTATACCTCCTTAGTCTATCATTTTTGCATTGATACTGATTCTTAATCTGGAGGACAACTAAGTATGAATCACCTTTTATGTTCAACATATTTATCCCCATGTCTTTAGTGGTTTCTAACCCTAGGAGCAATGCCTCATACTCGACTACATTGTTTGATGCTTCAAACTCTAACCTGAAAGAAAATTTGTAGACTTTATTTGAAGGAGAGATGATCACGATGCCCGCACCCTTCCCGGCTTTGGAATAAGCGCCATCAAAGTACATTTTCCAAAATTCATCTATCTTTTCATTTTTAATGTTTTCCTTAATAGGGGCCATGAAATTTGACAAAATATCATAGTTTCCAAAGTTATCAGTGAAATGAACAAATTCATTTTCGGGCTTCTTAGGGTTTTCTACATTCTGTTTCCTTATCTTCTCTTTGTGGAGTATCACCCTAGTGTTTTCTGATGCAGGTATAGTAGCATATGTCAAATCCATTTGAATGTACCCACCAAGAGTTGCAGCCCACTTTCTGGATAGCAACATACCCCAATTATCTGGAACATTTATCACTACCACATCCGTCGACATGTCAATGTCAGGATACTTGGCCAACTTAACATGTAGATTTAAAATTATCCATACCACTTCAACTTGTCTTGCATCCATTGCACAAACATTGTGGTAGTGTCGGGTGACCCTTAGATTTGGCTGTTCCATTACTTTTCTTGTCATGAAATTTGATGAAGCACCTGAATCTAACATGCAGTTATGAAGGAGAAGGTTATCAACTAAGAGAGAGACATAAAAAGGCAGGTGGTGTTCTCTTTTCGGATCAACACTGTTGAGGACTATAGGCATATCCATAGGTTCAATATGTTCGGCTTCAATATAGCATTATTATTAGGGAGAGGATCCTCTTTGACAATATTATGAGTTTTACTTTGACTATCCTCTATGGATTTCAACAAATTTACTTTTTGACCGAAATTTTTAAGGACATCAGTTGTATAAACATGAATCTTAGCACTACTTATCCATTCTACCATATCAACATTCGATTTAGGGATAACAGGGGGATCTGGGACAGGAGGAGCGGTTACCTTTGGCTTGTATTGTTTAGATGGTGATGGCTTCTGTAATGCCCCGGTTTTGACCACGTTACATTAGATGTATATGATGTGTATATTGTAAATGATCATGGTGTGGAGTTAAAGGCCAAGGCCCCACCATTGATTGGTTATGCTATGTCTTGGATTTAAATTTGTCACCGATGGTATATCGGGGCATGCGGCATATATTATGTTCGCCATCATGTAAATATGCATATATAATTAAAATGAACACAACCAGCTACGGTCGCAGAAACTAAATCGAATGGGGCATGATTTTCCCAAGGATAGGGAGGTGACGGAAATTGTCAATCTTGGGCCAAAAGGGGGAAAAACCCATGTGTCATATTCCTTTGTTTTATTCCAACCACCTTCAATTAATAATTTCTTTTGGTAGCTGAGGGAAGTTATGGCAGTTAATTGTTTTGGGAGTGGGGTGGCAGGACTGTCAGTCCTCATCCACATGCACACTCCACTAGCAAGAAGCTCTCATGCACTCGTCACTCAGGAGGCAATTCCACTCTCCCCACGATTTTGTCTAATTCTCCTCATGCACAGGCTCTGGGCGGTTTTGGTCTCACGCAGACATTTTTTCTTGGCTCCATGAGTTGTTGAACACCCACGCATTGCAATTTCACGTGCTCCCTATTGTTTGGTCATCCACGGGCAAAAACGGAGCTGTTTTCTCCTCACGCAGGGCCTCCATTGTTGTGCATTCTCATGCAGAGGGATTCTTCCCTGTTTTTCATCTTCACGCACAGGAATTTCTGGGTTTTCCCACGTCGTTATTTGCCCTGCAAAATCACAGCTGCTGTGGCTATCGAAAGTCGGTATTTCTCTCTTCCTCTGAGTGGTCTTTATGTGTTTTCTCAGTGAATCTATTGCCAGGACAGACTGTATTCCCCACGTTTGCTGTGAGCTGTGCTCACTGATACATTTCGGGACTATTATTTTCCCACGTTGTTGGCTATGTTGTCGTGGTCTTCCCTACATATTTGGGATATTGTAATTCGTTTGAAGAGTCATTTTGGCCACGATAGGGCCAAGAATGACTCAGAATTTTCCTTCCTTGTTTAAGCTATGGCAACTAAAGTAAATTCCTGAGGGCAATGGTTGGTCTTTAGACTATATTGGGAGCAAGGATGTGGGCTTAGTTTTTCTTGATAAACCTGGTGGCTGGAACCACACAGACAGAGCTAGAGGGCTGGCCTTCTTCTCCATCACCCCTAAATAGCACTGGAAGGGAATGCAAGGCCTGAGGGACTGTGTAGCAGAGAAGGGACTGATTCCTTGTGTTGGGTGTGGATGGGTGTCTTAGAGGTCAGGCTAGTTCTGGTGTAGGTGTCCTTGGCTCTGTAATAAGCTCACCAACTTAGCAATCTTCCTTCTCCAACTCCTTAATGGCCTGATAAACCCAATTGTGTTGGCTTGGCTATGTTTTGTATATCCATGGCCATGTGTAAGCTTGCTAGTTCCCTTATTCCTTGGAGAATCATGCCCAGCTTGGGGGTGGCAGCGCTGCTGAGAGATTAAGGAGCACGCCGGCCTATGGTTGGGTGGAATGTTGCAGCGACGTAGCTGGTTGCAGCACAATTTCATCATAAGATAAGTGATTTTCTTCATTTTACTTCTTCAATCTTAAGTTCTATTAATGGAATTGATGAACATGTTAAATGAATACATGCATGTATGAATGCTATTGGTTTCTGCTGTGAATGAAGATTAAATTGCATCAGTGCATGATGAATAATCATGTGTGCAAATTTTAGTTCAAATTTGTTTAAGCATTATGTTTTATGAAATTTTTAAGCATGTACATGTTCATGGGGCTGTTAGCTCGGTCTGATAAAGCTTGTAGTTGCGTCCTCTATTCCGGTCAGAGGCATGGGGACATGACAGCTTCTCCTTTCTTTGATAAACCACACCCTTGAATCTATCCTTCTTCATTTCCTGAATTCTTTCCATAGTAGGCATTTCACCATATAAGTTGGAAAGGAGGTTCTTCTCATAACTGTAATCCGTGGCCTGCTACCAATGTTGGTTTGATAAAGGGTAGGTTTGGCCTACCATGTACACATGATCAGACTCCCTTTATGTTGTTTCCTAATTACTAGCCTCAAGAATTCCATGTTCAATAACTTGGTTTGCAATATAACAAGTACTTTCTTGGTGGAATTGATCACAAGGTATACACCATGGAATTACTTCTTCTACCATGTTAGCTGAGTCTAACTGGTTTGGAATCCTAGGTTCTTGTTGAGGAGATTTATGTTGATACATCTGATTTTGTTTAGGCTGAAAGTTCCTAAGCCCATTATTCCTTTCCATTGTGATTATTCTATTTTGCATATGATTCATTTATGCATAATGATTTTCCATAAGTTGGTTTTGACTAGTAACCAAGTTCTTTATCACGTCCATCATCTTTTCCGTGGGATCTTTAGAGGTTCCCTTTTCTTATGATTCAACGGCTTTACCCTTCTCTTTGTTGTATGAAGTGTTTCCCCTAGTGTAACCTGGAATGTTGGACTTGCCTAAAGATTGCATATTCTTTTCCATTTTCTCGGCTAATTCCAGGGTATTTTTTAGATCGGCCAGTTCCTTATCTCTCAATTGGTACCTTAAGTCACCGGTGAAAGCTTGAATGTAAGATATGAGGATGGAGGCATCCTTTGGCTTCATGTCTTTAGGAAGGTCCACAACCACACGCATGAATTTAGTGTTAAATTCATCCATGGTTTCATTCTCCATCTTCTTTATGCTATGAAGGGCAGAAAGCAAATGTCTTGGTTCCTTATTTTCTCCCCATTTATTCTTAAAACCATCTTGGAATTCACTAAGAGTTTTATATGTATTATCATCTGGATCAAGGTACCATTCTCCAGCATCATCTTCTAAGGATAAAGAAAAGAGCTTCATTTTGACATCGTCATGGTCATGGGTAGCATCATTACAATAACTGACCAGGTGCTTTTCAAAATTTTAGAGGTGATACTTGGAAATTATGGCATTATTGCCCTGAAATATGGGAAGCTTCTTGATAGCATCATTTGGAATGGCATGGGGAGCACCTGCTATTTGAGAGAAGTCAAGGGGTTTGAAGAATTTTGTCATTTCTTGATATTGGTGAATATGAATCTCTACAAATATGTGATTGATATCTAAGAGGGATTGGTCTCCTAAATCTTCAAGGTTTCTACAAGAAGTATGCCTATTCAATCTTTCCCTAATAAACCTTTCGGGATCAAGGAGAGGATTGAATAATTGATGGCAGTTTCTTCGGGTAGAAATTCTTGGAGGGATGTTAGACATTGGAGTTGGCAGATGGATTGAGTTTTAATTTTTATGTTTTTTAAAGACTAGATCAATAAATTTTTTTATATCTTTTTAGTTGTTTAGAAAAAATTTAAGCTAATTCGTACTCGGGAAAAAAAGATTTATCCCCAGAAATGGCGCCAAAAAGTGTTGCCGCCTTTCACACACCTGGGTTACGTGGTAGAAATATTCAAGCCACTCAGTGTGTCCTTGGGGGAAAGTCTTGAGTCAAGGCTATCACCTTGTTCTTGACTTCTATGTTCAGGCTAACTCCTAACAAAGCCAAGGGGGGTAGACCCTATTAAATTACTAAGGCTAATTACTTAGTGTGATGGTGTTATATTGTTTAAGTTGTTTAGAAGTTTTTTGAAATTAACCAATGGAAACAAAAGATAACAAGATGCTATATTTAAAGCAGATAAGCATAGTAATGACACTCAATATATATATATATATATATATATATATATATATATATATATATAATCGAAAGAATTGATCAAATAAATCACCAGTGACTTAAATGGAGTCAACAGAGAAAATAATGTGCTTGCAAGAATGTTTTGCAAATGTCTCTTGGTAGATTTTAAATTAATTTGGAATTTGAATGAATTAAATTAGGTGAAAAAGGGGACTCCAGATATACCCAAGGGGTACTTGGAGTATGTCCAACAATGAACTTTCACGGCTACTCGCAAGGTGTTTGCGGGTTGGAATGGAGTCTCAAAGACTGTGTTCATAATTCACCCATCAAGGTGTGATAGAGATAGGTGCCTTGAGGTCACTTTCCAGTTTTTCCCACTCCTTTGGGTATTTTGCCACCTTTTAGAGTTCGTTCGAGGTGTTGGATTTTCTTTTGATGGTTTGTCAATTTGGGAGGTGAAGACTAATTAATCTAGTCACTCAAGTGCTTTTGATGCAGCTTGATTGATCAGAAAAACAGCGTCCAAGTACAGAGCATACACACTCGATTCTTTGTTATTTTTAGTTAATTTTAAAATAGGTGTTCTTATTAAAAAGAAAACCCTCCAAGAACCTCTTTTAGTCCAATTGGACCTCAATCGGGGAATCAAGGAGGGTTTGATTTTATTATGATTATTAAAAAAATTAATTATATTATATGAAGCATAAACAAATAAGCAAACCACACTTTTCTAATTAGACTACCACGGCCCTTTCCTCACCTTTCGGCTCAAAAGGAGGCTCGTGGGGTAAGTATTAAAATTACTTTGAAACCTCCAGATATGGAATATGACAATTATTATAAGCCAAATTATACTACCCCTGTAGATTAGAACTACACTAGATTGAAAAAAATTGAAAAAATGTAAAAAATGACACGGATGCGAATCCCCCCAGGGGGGATGGTGAATAGGCTCGAAAGAGCCTATTTGAAGAGTTTTTTATTTTTATTAGTAGAAATTAAAATATCGGAAATCTCAAATTAATCCACTTGGTCCTTATACGGAATAAGACCAAAGGTTTACAAATTACGAAATTTTGAAATTTGGGGAAGACGGAGACCCCCTAGGGCATTTCAAATGGTACAAAAATGATTTCTGGAGAGAACCTCCTCTTATTTTATGTTATAACTACTAAGAACTAGAAATATTATAAAATTTAAATATTCCAAAAAGTGCTTTGAAAGTCCTTTTGGATGAACACACTTTTTACCCAAAAATTCTAATTTCAAACTAGTTTTTAAAGAAGCGGAAAAAGAACCAAGGAAAGCAAGCTTTCCTTGGGATATTGGCCTGATTTTTGGGAATAAAATATGAAGCACTTAATTTTCTGAATATAAATTTTTATATTCTAAAAAAACAACCATGCATTCAACAAGTTTTAGATCTACGTTCACTTCCTTGAAAAATGACAATTTTCCCTAAAACTAGATCTAGAATACTTGTAAAATTTCTTTAGGAATGAGATATAGATTATGATATTTAAGGAAGAAATATCTATGTAAAATTAATTCTGAAATTGATATATCTAAACAATTCTAAATCTGCAAAACAAGTAACCGGGCTGATTTTTTTTTTAAATGACGGAGGAAGTGGAAAAGAAGAGCGCTTGCTACTGGAATGGATCTGCAAAAAAGACTAGTTAGTGGAATGTTGAGAGACAATGACTTCACAAAATAGTTGGATGCCCAGTGGATTCAAGCTATATCCATAGTTCATCCAACCCCTACTACTTGAAAACTAACAAACAATCATGCACAAAAACCTTACAAGATCTCGATAGAGATATATGAAAAAAGCGAGGGATTACATTCAAAAAAACTTATTTAAACATGTAGAATATGAATCTTCAAACATATAGGCTATGAGATATTGAAAAACAAGTAATATTACTTTCCCAACTATACTCCTATTGATTCAGCTGAATCATTAAATCCAGACAAGATTCAGATGCATAAATTGGGAGAAAGACACTAGTAACAACAAAAGCTGCAAGACAATGTTAATTCCACACACATACGAGCATTACATCATTTTGGCCTCCAAAGCTTCACTTTATTCCAATAGAAAAAGATATAAAACAGTATTACAACAATAATAGCTCCTCAATCCAACTCTCATTAACTCAGAAAGGAGGCAGGGATGCTTTGTTTATACAAAAAATTGAAACCCCAGCCCAGAGGGGGGGAAAATCCCAAGGAGATAGACAACTGCGGCTGAAGAAGAGTCCATCAATGCCTAATCTGAAGCTGAACTGAGCTTCCATTGAGTCTAACTATCAATTGGAGGGCTGATTGAACTGACACATCAATCTATTGACTGAATCATCAACCATAGAGCTTCCAGAAGAGCCCCCACATGTGGAGGAGAGAGAGAGAGAGGTTGCAATTCCCCATAAAGGAGGCTGAATTTCAACTCTGGATCTACCCTGATCACCTCCTTCAGTCAAGGAATTGGTATATCCAATCAATCCCAAGCCGATGAGACTGATTTTAGTCAAATCAGAGCAAATCCCAATGAATTAGGATTTGGGGTTTTCTCCATTATTTAATTAATTTATCAATTAAATAATCAATATTTGATTTTTAGGGATTTTTGACCTAGGTGATGGGAAAATCACTCAAAACTTAGAAAAAATTGGGTCTATGGGTTTACATGGTGCTCTTAGCTTGAAAATGAGCACCCCCATGACTGAAATTGATTATTGAGCCCACTTTTATTACAAAACCAATTTTTCCAATTAGACTATTAAAAAATAGCCTAAGTTTTGTGGAAATATTAAAATTTTAAAACACTTTAAAAATTAAAAAAATTAAAAACCTAGGGGGACTTAGACATGTTCATATGACTCGAACATGATGCCTAACATGTTTATACATTGACACATAGACTTTAATAACCTCAATAGGCCTAAATGGAAACCCGACCACCCCAACTTTGGAGGTATTGAGTGAAAAACTAAGAAATTATCAGTCGTTTATTCAACAGCCAATAATAAACAAGGGAAAAAAAACCCTGGGCTGATTGGATTGACAAATAATGTCTAAGAGACTAAGTCTTTTACAGACACTATCATTCTATAACATCTTATTACGACTCCCCCATGGGGTATGAACATGTGATATAGTACAACAAGCACTTCCCAGAATAACTTCCGAATGTCTTTTGAAGTCTGAACAAATCATGTTTGTCCGGTTCACCAGGATCACTTGATAGAAAACCACTAAGTACAACTTAGGTGGTAACAGTTTCTAAGACTAATTCTCAGATGATGAGCTGATGTCGACAGGAATAGTCTCGTCGAAGGAGGGCCATGATGAATCGCACATCGACGACATGAAACTCGGAACAAAGTTATGGAATTTTGAGTATGATGTAACCATAGGATTGACTCAAAAGTAACTGATAGAAAAAGTTGTTTAATTGCAGGTGTAAAATCTCAACATGACTTCCCTTCGAACTTTATGTGGCATGACCGAAGACTTGGAAGCATTGACTTGACAAGGTGGAACACAATGCGACAATGGACATGACTCAAAGGAGTAGCATGAATCATGAAAGTGGATGGACCTAGACACAATATGAATACCCAATTGATTGAATAAAATGTAGACAAGTGCCATGTTCAAAGGTGACGAAAAACTACAATTTACTGCAAATGAAATGTATTTCCCTTCCCTTAATTTCCCCATCATGATTAATGAGTGCCTCTTTTCATTTTTACAAGTTCAAAGAGGGTAACAAACACCTGATATAGCTCATCCTTTAGATGAATCCAATATCATATGTTTTATGAACCTGAGAAAGGATGGGTTCGTTCCCAAAAGAGGGTCTTTCAATGTTTAACGTAACAAGTCCAATGAAAGAAAACTCAGTGTAGTTCATGTTTAGAGAGTCTGAACAAACTAAAGAAGATTTTGAAGGGTCCTTTTTCGTATGTTCTAGTCCCCAAGGCCTAAAAAAGTATAAAGTAATACCTTAGAGAACTCTTCCAGTCATGATTGGATGGAGTGTACCTTTTTCGTAAGTAGTTCCCCCTGGTCCAAAAAAGGGGTAAACTATCACCAACAAGAAAACTCTTTAGGTCCTTTCACGAGCATGAAGAAGCCAAGTTCACTCGACAATCTTTTCACATTTTAAGAGTCTAAAAAGAGCTTAAAGAGGACTCTATTAACCTTTTTCATGTTTGAATCTAGAGCACGAAAAAGTAATAAACTAATCTCAAACCAATTTTCATGTTTTAACCAGAGCACGAAAAATGAAAAGTAAGCTCAACACCATATTACTATTTTTAACAAGATCAAAGGTCAGTCGAAAGAATGCTCAGGGTATCTGATTCATTTTTTAATGAGCTTGACACAGAATAAGAACTATACTCAAAATGACCTGTTTCATTTTTACACAAGCTTGAAACAAAAAATAACTATGCTTGAAACATGGTTTCATTTTTAGGAAAGCTTGAAACCAAAAGGTAAACTATGATTAAGGACACTTCATTTTTTAACGAGCTTGAAATAGAAAATGAACAATGCTGAGGGACCTATTTCATTTTTTAACGAGCTTGACATAGAAAAAGGAACTATGCTCATAGGCATTTGTTTCATCTTTCAATGAGCTTGACACAGAAAGGAACTATGCTCACAAACATGGTTTCATTTTTTGCAAGCTTGAAACCAAAAGGGAAAACTTTGCTTGAAACAACCTATTCATTTTTTAACAAGATTCAAACAAAATAAAAACTATGCTTACAAGCATCTGTTTCATTTTTTAATGAGACTGACACAGATAAAAGAACTATGCTCACAAACATGCCCCTACCCAACATGATATCCATAGGTTGGTAGGTTTCCCCCATTCCATAAAAGCTAGTAGCTTAACTCCAATATGATGTCCAGAGGCTGGAGCCATGCCCCCCATTTTTCCTATGATGGGAAGAAGCTAAATCGAAGGGGAGAGAGTCACAAGAAAATGTGGGACATTTAGGGAAGTATGATGACTAGGAATCACATGATAATAATGTTTAGCAAAGGAAAGATAATCAACGGTCACAATCTTCCTATCATGGGTAAAATACATCACTCCAAAGAGTGTGGACACTACATATTTCATGGCATAAACATAATCATGCCCAAGGAGCAGATTGAAATCTAAGGGACCTTGGACTACCATAACATTGATACAGACAGTTTTTCCTTCCAAAGTAATAGGCAACTAAGGAAGGATCCCTAAAGGCATTGTAGGTCTTTGATTAAAAGCTAGTATCTGATTGGTAACTAGCACAAGTAGAGGAGAACCCATGGCTTTCCAAGTAGTAGAATGATAGAATGCTAATAGAAGCCCCTTCGTCAATGATAGTGTGGAGTATACTCTTAGTGGTAATTCCCATAGGTATCTAGAAAGAAACACTCGAATGAATATGAGACTCTTTTAGGTTACTTCAGTCAAAGGAAATAACCTCATTACTTGGAGAGGGTTTTGTCCAAATAGACAAAAGTTCCTCCTATTGAGAACAATCAAAACGAAGCATAAAAGTATCAGCAGGTTTAAGTTTATTCTCTATTGAAAGAGAAGAACAAGATGAAGATTTGGTCAAAGAGACTACTTTAGTCTTAACACTCTTTGATGAAAGAGTGGGATTGGGTGGAGATGACGTTGACTCGACCACTTCAAATTCACTCTTCAAAGGAAGAATGTGATCAACCATTGATAAATATGAATTGACCACTTGGAATTCACTCTTGGAAGGAAGAGTGGGATTGACCATAGATGAAACCGAATCAACCACTTTACCTTTAATCTTCAAGGGAAGAGTGGGATCAACTACGGATGAAACCGAATTGACCACTTGGTCAACCAGTGCGAGTTCAAGAGACAACTTACGATAACCTATTGGGATTCGTTGACGAGAAAGAGTAATATATTCCAACAAATTAGAAGCTTCATCCATGAGAGGACAAAGGTAAATAAAGTGCATGTCCTTACAGAGCAAACAAGGATTTCTAACTTTACCCTTCTGACTCTTAACCACAGAGTCATTGGTTGAGGAGGGATCATTAGTATGATGACTAGAGGCTGATGAAATCAATTGTTGAGAAACCTTAGACAACTCTTCCAAAACTAGGGCCAGACCATGACAATATTTCAGAAGGTGGTCACCCTTTTAAAGCCTACAAGGGAATTTGGGCTTATGCAGTCTTTGGGTGTGCATATCAACATTCTTTGCACTAGGAGGAATAATTGGTTGAGATTTGGTTTTCTGTTTATTTTTCTTCTTCTTAATATTCCTTTTCTTCTTCTTCCTATCCACCTTACTACTAGTACTACAACTTTCAATAGGTGAAGAGGTAGAAAGGGGAGAAGACACATCAGGCAAAGAAGGAGAGGGATCAACATGAGGTTGATTCTCTCGAGATGAAGGATTAGGATCAGAAGAAACTGGTGTACATGCGATAACTGGACTGGAGAATAACCAAACAGGTAATCCAATAGTCAATCCAAGAAGGCTTAACGTAGCCATGAGAGGAGTACCAACATCCCCATATGGAGGGAACACAAAATACATGCTTGGTAAAGGAGTCTCTTGATTGGTAGTCCCAGAAGGTGAAGTCATAACTATGTAACAAAACTATCTCTCTCTTCTAAAAAATCCTAACTGTACAGACAACAAGAACTACTCAAATTAAAGAAGAAAGAAAAATGTGCGAGTGGAGTGGATCAAAAGTCTGGAACCTCATGGGATTATCAAGGATTCACAACTAGTGTGATTCCAAGATGGCCAAAGGTTTAACTCAAGTGGTCTTAGGATTCCTAAAAGTGTCTCCCAATATACACAAGGTATGTGGGAGCTCAGATTGGTAGTAGTGTTGTCTAATTCACAACCATCCACAAGGGGCCTTCTGATATACAATCGTGTACGTAAAGTACCTTTCTATATACCTCAAGGGTACTTGAAAGGTTGTTCGATATACCAACAGTATGTGGAAGAACTATGCAAGTCTCGGGTTGTAGTGTAGACAAATTAACGATAGCTCCTACTTTTTACGACTCCCGAACACATCACTAACCTATCACACAAATTGTTAAAATTTTTAACCTAAGCTAGCGCTTAATTTTATCTTGAATGGTTAGGTGAATGCATGAGGTGAGGACATAAAAAGTAAAACCATGCAAAATTTCACTTTCAATTTTAAGGTATGCCCTACTTGAGGAAGGGAGAGAGAGTTTCAAATTCTTTGAAACACAGAATAAATCCCATACACAAATAAAACAAACTTGCTTATATGGTCCGTTCCTAACTAAAACAAACAAAATATTCTCTTTTGAACTTAAAAACAAGTGAGATCTCTAATGAAAAGAAAGAAAATATAATTACAACATTTATACAAAAGTGTTAAGATTTTCAACTAAATATAGAATGAAGTAATCATAAAATTATACAATAAATTTCATATGAACTTTTCCACGACTTGTGAAAAAAGGAAAAAAGACATACACAAATCATGTATAACAAATGAAGAAAAACTGAAATGAATATTTTCTTGTTCTATCAAAGAAGACAAAAATCAGAGATCTAACAAAACCAAGTTCTATTCAAAGCCTACCATGAAGCTTTAAATACCAACATCAATCACAATTCTTGAAAATACGTATGAATTCATACACGCTCAAGTTTGATTGAGTTTTCTGTTCAAAAAATGAATTGTAGAGTTCAAAACACAACTGTAACAATCTGAAGCATGCATCTCAGATACCAAAAAAAGCATATAAGAATCAAATACCAAACAGGGATAAGAAGAATACCTGGCACTGCTTCTTGTACACAGAAAAAGAGAGGTGGCACCTCTTCTTGTACACAACAACAGAGAGGTGGCACCACTTCTTGTACACAACAAAAGAGAGGTGGCACCACTTCTTATACATAGCAATAGACAGGTGCCACTGCTTCTCGTAGGTTCACACCAGGGCATTACCAGGTATTACACCGCTTCTTGGACACAGAAAAAGGGTGGTGACACCACTTCTTTAATAAAGAGGAAGAGCGGTGACAACTCCAGAACCACACTTATAACATAGCTCAATAGCGGTTCCCAAGATGGAGATTTGAAAACTAAAAAAGCAACAGAAAAGGAATTTACAGACTGAAAAATGAACCCAAACAATCACCAGAAAACCCAGTGAACCAAAAATTAGAAGATCCAAAGGTAGATAGAGGCAAAACAATCAAATTCAAAGAATATATAGATATATGAATTGGGAAAGTAGATCTAGAAAATGAAAATGAAGGTGGAGGTTTCAACTTACCAAATATTCAAAATTCGAAGTAGATCCCTAGTGGAGTCACTAATTTTGTTAGCCAAAAATACACACCTCCTGTGGAAAAGAGTTGGTTCCCTAGTTTGAATGGTTCAGATCTAGAAAAAAACATAAACACAGAATGCTAGACTCTCCCTATATCCGGTTAATCAGTTGAATGAAATTCCATGATACTTCTCTCAAAGGTTGTCCTCGTTATACTTGAAGCTTACTGTAGAAGAACCTGTAAAATATGGAAGACAACAAAGAAAACATGATAGCATACAATATAATCAACTAGATCTATGCTTGTGACCAAGGAATCAAGCAATATATACAAATGATGCAGCATATATGGGAAAGAAAATACATTTTTTATTAATAAATTATTGGAGAGACTACAACCTTCATGCATTGGTGTTGAGAGTTCCTTAAAATGGCTCCTTTCCTCTAACTTCACCTTGCCTCCAAATACTCAAGAATTATTTTGATAGAGTTTGGGTATGCAACACAATTCTTCCTCCTTTGTCCCATGGGGGGTGAGCCAGTATTTAAAGGCATGGGAGGATAGGCATGGTTGAGGATCTCATGGGTGAGGTGGAGATAGGATCCTAAAATGAAGGATATCGATATCCAGTTGGTCCTAAACCATAGGGATGAGGCTCCATGGAGGTCAGCTTTGAGAATCCTCTCGAAGCTTCTCTTTTTGCCTTGAAAACTCAAGCACCAATCCTCCAATGAAGAAAATAGGTGGTGTGAAGGGGGCACCACTTCTTACAGTAGGGTTAGAAGCAGTGGCACCTCTCTTTTCTCATGTATCAGGAGCGGTGATGCCCTAACACCAATTTTTGTTAATGGAAGAGGAGCATTACTAGCTCAACGTAGGGAAAAATTGCAAGGGGATAATTTGAACCTTCATTTATCTAAGGAAAATTTTGAGGGATTGGAGAAGACAAGGGGATACCTATCTCATAACATGAGGGTCATGATATTTTAGTATAACAACGTCCTTCAGTCGCCATCCAGTCGGTGGTCGATGTCTAATCGATCACATGGGCTTCTCGATCGACACATTCTTGTATTAACTCTACTTACTTGAGCGTCAGACTATATCTGTCAGCACAGTTATGGTATTTATGTTGAGGATGACTTAAAGTACCAAAAAGAACGTTGTCATTCTCCTCGTACTATTTCAAATTTATGGCTCTTAGTTGTCATATCAGCCTCAATCTTTGTTGGAAATCCTCTCTTAAATGCCTGATTGTAGACAACCTTTCATTGTCATCTTTCCATACGCTTCCCACCTTTTCTTGCATGTTCTGCTTTTCCTTATTCTTTTTCATGCATATGTCGTCGATGTGAAACATATTTTTTTTATCTTATCCGCGCGACGCGGACCTAGCCAGGCATGTTGCAACCATTGTAGTATGGCTTCAGGAAACTGCAATTCACCATTCCTACAACGTATGTTCCATCGAGATTTTGTAACTTTATTGCACTCACATCAGTGATGTGTGAAACCACATATGGTCCAATTCAATGTGTCTTTAGTTTACCTGGGTGTTTGAAAAACTTGCTGTCATACAACAATACAAGTACTCCAAATTTAAATGTCTTAACATGGATATTGTGATCATGCCATGCTTTTTGTCTTTGCTTCTCCACAATCTGATGATATCCGGTGATGAAGCATTCCTCTTCCATCTGAATGAGTTGTGACAACCTTTGCTGGATGGAATCTCTGTTAGTCATCTCTATCAGCGAAGCAATCCGTAGGCTTGGCACAATGTACTCCATTGGTACAACAACTTCTTGTCCATATATGAACCTGAATGGGGTATGATCTGTCAGTCGCTTGCAAGTTGTGCGATATTCCCATAGCACAGCTGAAACTTTCTAATACCAATAATATCGGTGCACGTTGCATACCTTGGTCAATGCATTCTCTAAAATATTGTTTAAAGCTTCGAGCGTTCCATTCACCTGAGGATGATAGGGTGTTATTCTTATGCTGGATTTGGAAATCTGCAGTAATCTTGGCAATCACTTTGTTAATAAAATGTGTACCTTGATAATTTAGGAGAATATTTGGATAGCCAAATCTAGTCACTATGTTTTCAAACAAAAACTTCACTGCATTAGCAGCGGTGCAATATTTAACGGGCGTGGCTTTTGCCGATCTGGTTAAATAGTCTGTCGCGGTGATAATATAGTGCGCACCATTCCTCTTTCATGGTGGGATGATAGGTCCAATGAAATCAACGGTCCATTTATCAAATTCCTAGAGGGATATCTGTGGCACTAGTGGCATTTCCTTGTGGCACGATAGTTTTCCTGTTCTCTGGCAGAGATCGTAACGCCGACATAAACTCTTAGTATCCATGTGTATGGTTGTCCACCATAATCCTTCTTGTAGGATTTTTCACACAATTTTTTTTCCTGCGTAGTGTCCTTCTGTGACACCAGCATGTGCTTCGCTCATCACCCAAGATCGTTCATGTTCAAATACACAGCAGTGCAGTATTTCATATGTGCCCAGTTTATAGAGGTGTCCAGCAATCAATGTATAATCTACAACTCTGAAGACCAAGTGTTTCTTATGATTAGTTGGCATTCCTTCCGGTGCATATCATGTGCTCAAAAATTGAATGATGGTGTTAAACTCATGGTTTTGATCTTCCATTATGTGGATCTCAAATAGTTGCATGTCAGGAAAATTATCTTCCAAGTTGTTTGGTTCCTCACCACTTTCTTTCCTTCATAGGTGGTCTGGATCGACATTTAGTCGACCAGGTTTTACTATGACTTCAAAATCATATTCCTGGAATAGGAGAAGCCATCTACAAATATTCCCCCCCAACACTGGCTTGTTGACTAGGTATTTCAGCATTGAATGATCGGTGTACATCTGAAAATGTCCACCCAATAAATAGTGTCAGAATTTTTGAAGCGCATAGACCATAGCAAGGCCTTCTCTTTATGTCATCGTGTAGTTCTTTTCTATTGTTAATAGTTTACTACTTGCGAAATCAATAGGTTGGTCAAGTGCACCCTCTCTTGGTTGTGTCAAGACTATGCTAATCATGATAGATGATGCGTCGACATGCACATGGAACTCCATTTTCTAGTCCGGGAATACAAGTATTGGCGCAATGGCCATTGCAGTCTTCAATGTATCCAATATTTCCTGTCGCTCTATTGTCCACTGGAACTTTGCATCTTTCTTCAACAATTTCTCCATAGGTGCAATTATCGCTACATATCCTCTGGTGAACTTCTGGTAGTATCCTATATGTCCTATCATGGATTTGAGTTGCGTAACTGATGTAGCTAGTGGTAGTTCGAGAATAATCACATTTGTTGCTAGGTCAACCAAAATCCTGTCATGACATATGACATGACCCATTAGTATACCAAATGGTGCATAGAAAATACATTTCTTAGAATTAAGCACAATCTGATACTGGCCACAACGGTCGAGCATCATGTGCATACTCTTAATATGGTCTCTTACTAGACCAAACACAGTCCAATCATCAAAATAGAGTTCAATAAATTTATGTATAAAATATTTAAAAGCAGAAACTGCTATTCTAGATAAAATAGTAGGTGCATTCTTGAGTCCAAAGGGCATTACCGTATACTTCTAGAATCCCCATTCTATGAAAAAGGTCATTTTGTGGTGATTCTCTTGCATGATTCTGACTTGATGATAGCCAAAGAATCCATTAGTGAATGAATACATCTCTTTTTCACCTACATTTTCAAGTACTTCATCCGTGAATGGTGTTGGGAATGGGTCACACAAGTATGTGTCATTCAGCTTCCTCAAGTCGACATAGATCCTGACTTCACATGTTGTCTTCTTATCCTGTATCACAATAGGGATGATCCACTCTGATTCCTCAATAGGTTCTATGATTCCTACGTTGAGCATGCAATCCAATTCTATCTTTACCTTTTCCTCATATATAGGGTTCATTCTGTATGGTCCCTGTCTACTAGGTTTATCATATGGTCACAGGGGTATCTTCATTTCCCCTAAATCTCCTAATATCCCCTACATCTCTGAAAAATTTGTAGGGAACAGAACCTGATATTCATGCAGCAAGTCGGTGATCTTTTTGATAGTTTCTTCATCCCAATAATATCCTATATTGGCAAACTTTGGCTTCTCTGGCGACCCAATGTTTACTTTCTTGATTTTCAGCGGTTTTAGGAACTGATCACTAGAAATGTCAATTTCCTCCACTGTGCATGTACCCTTTGACTCTTGTATGTTTATGTTAGTCAGGTAATCGTTTGGATCTCCAGTTAG
This sequence comes from Pseudotsuga menziesii, assembly GCA_001517045.1. NCBI lineage: Eukaryota > Viridiplantae > Streptophyta > Pinopsida > Pinales > Pinaceae > Pseudotsuga > Pseudotsuga menziesii. Next base: position 177,133 of record LPNX010399391.1, on the reverse strand, counting down.
GTTGTAACAGGCCATCAACTGACGAATGGTCGCATTGCTCTGGTGGGAATTTTCCTTTATGATAGGGACTTGAGAAAATATCTAAGCTTTAAGTATTTGAAGTGCAACATGAACTGTAGGTTTTTCATCAACAAACTAAAATGTGTGCACAAACTGTTTGGCTATCTCTTCCCAGTCTTGAGTACCTTGTCGCAACTCCATATATGCATACCAGGCTCTAGGTGTCATTTCCAATGTGTGAATGAAATTATGGACCCATTCTTGTCACGGGTATACTGCAAATATAGTGCGACACTGATATATGTGCTCTGCAGGGCTCGAAAACCCTATGTACCTATGACTTATAGTAACAACTTCTTCACTGAACTAGACTTCCATCAACCTTCTATATTACGGCCATTTTGTTATGAACTTCTTGTGCATACCCCACCATCTGCAAGGCGTAGCCTTCAGTACATGATCCAACTCAGACAAGGGCTACGATTCTATGACGAGACCTTCAAACTAGTGAGAAATATCACAAGGTTAGTTAATCCTTCATAGGTGGGTAGCTCTCTGTCCTTAGTCTCCACCTGTTGCACAAACCTAGTAATCCTCGTGCATATACTCATAGAGACCTCATGTAACCAGTTTTTCTAGTTCTCTAAAGCTTCCCCTGAGTTAGATGTGCAAGAACTAGCACTCTTCCAGCTCAGGTTCCCATCTACAGTTGGATTGATGTAATCTACTTGCATGGTAGTGACATTGTAGATCTAGTAAAGATAGTCACCCTGTCCCTCATTATAGACAGGCTCAACATATCTTTGTCCTTCCAACGGATCAATGGGTGACACTACCCTCATTTCATTATCCTCGAATGAGGGTATCCTTTTCTTAAAGTTGATGATGGTATGATTTTGTATGGCCCAATCTATGCCTAGCAGTGTGGGATATGTATTTGTGTCATAAAAAATGTTAATGAATTCAAAGTCTGGAAATGTGTGCAACCCTTCTATGTCGATAGGGACTAGACTTAGTCTACCAATTAGGAGTACCTTCGCCTGATTGGCAAGTCACAACTAGACAGGAGACCAATCCAAGCGCACCTTCCCCATACTTTCCCAAGTTTGTCATGTCAATATATTGACATCAGACCCTAGGTCTAAAATGATATAGTCCATGTCATAATCTCCTATCAGCATAGTCATTCTTAACTTGTGACCAATTTTGAATTTCTTTTCGACCTGGTCAACTCTCTTTCTAGGTTATGGCTCTACTGGTGTCTCTTTTATTAGTGCTTGTAGTTATTCAATAGCATCTTTATCTTGAATTAGTGCTAAGAAACTTGACAAAAAGGACTCGAGCTTACTAACCTTTTGTGGGACCTTCTTCTAGAATATGTGCTGGAATCATTCAGGCATCTCCTTGACTTCCTCTGAAGTTGAAGGCTCTTCTGGATTCACACAATCTGGTCGCATGTCCATGAATACTTGCTTATATTTTTGGACGTCAAGCGATACCTTCTTTTGCATCGCCCGTCGTACTTGTGGCTGAAGTTGTTCTTGCAACGTTTCTAGATTAGCTCCGGTCACAACACCTCCTTCTGTTACGACTGCAACGCTCGGCTCTCTTGGTTCAGTAGAAATCATCTGGACATTTAAGTTAGGATTTGTAGTTCAATTTGGATTCTATGCAAGAGTAGGACCTATGATGGTCCTGGCCTGCCACTTCGCAATCAACTGCACACATTGATCCACATTATGGTCTTGTCCCTTTCATTATGGGAACATCTTTGCAGGATCCAAGCAATCTCCGGCATAATGACCTAGGTGTCCACAGTTGTATCATGTAACTAGACCTCTTCCTCTACTAAATCCTCCTCCACCTCCTCTTCCTCTGAAGTTCCCACCACCATTTCCTTGAAGGTGCCGTTGCTGTGGGGGATACTGATTCTGTTGATATTGCGGTTGATAGTGATTATGTTGCACCTATGGCTATTGTGGCACATACGAAGGTTGATATTGGTTCTAATACTGATTAGGTGGGAACTACGTAGGATGATATGATGTTTGTGTAGGGTTAGAATGATTCTGTCCATCATTATTCATTAAGTACGTGTCCACCGTATTTTCCTTCAAGAGCTAATATGCTCTGTAGTCCTTCTCTTCATGCCCTATTGACTTGCAAAATTTACAAAACAGGTTTTCTGGGGTACTCATAATCTTTTGCAGGTATAAGTAGTCCTCGCCATGATGTCCTTTAGACTAGCATATGTGACACCATGGTATTCCATGGCCATTTAATGGGTTTGGTGCATCGAATGAGACATAATTCATGAAGGTCGAACAATTATCCTTAGTGTGCCTGTCCATTCTGGATTTTGTGCACCATAAGTCTTTGTGGGATTCCTTACCCTTCATTATTTCCGGAAGCTATATGGTTAGATTATCCAACTACAACTGAATATGTACCATTCCTGCAGCACCATCACCAATTGGTGAGGCCTCCAAATTCATTGCCAATTCTAGTGCTTCCGTCTACAACTCAATATTTTTTTGCATCAATCTCCCTCGGATGTGTGGCAAAACTGCAGCAATAAACCACTCCTTATGCTAAACATCCAACATATGGAAAATTACTTTGGCCATCAAATTTTTAAATCGTTGGTCAAAGTCGCATACTATTTCAGCCAGTGCTTTCCTTATCTCCTTGATCTTAGTGATGCACTGTGACTCAGATTTTGGGTTTTCTGAACTCAGAGATCATTGCAGCATGTATCTCCTCAAGGGTGTTCTTCGGTGCTCCTAACAGTACTATATAGTACTTCATAAACCAGTCCAACACATGACCCCTTAGATTCGTGATCATCTGTGCTTTCTTTAGGTCCGCATTATGAACTAAGTGAACCATCCAAACAACTTCACATATGAACCAATGCTACTCCCGATCCTCTCCTTCATTGCCATTGAATGTGGGTAACCGAATATCTACCCCATCCATTGAGTTGGCATCGGGGTTATCCAATGAAGGATTTAATGGGGGTGTTTCCTCTTTGCAATAGTCAAAGTACTGGCATTATCAGTATTAATAACTCGCTCAAGAGATGAGGCTCTATACCTTACCTTGGGTGATGCTCTTGGTGTGCTCTGGCTTGTCCTTCTATAGTCTTCCTTGACTTCCTTCTTCCAGCCTTAACTTCTCTACCTGCTTCTGCCACTGACTCGGATCTGTCTTCCTCATTGCAACATCCTCGTTGCATCTTTCCTTCTGCCTCTTTCTCTATTGTGCACATTTTTTTATCTTATCTACATTGATTCCTTCTTAGCCTACTTTTCTCCTGTCGCACACACACTTTCCATCATTTTTCTTATGAATTCTCTTCTTCCTTGTGTACTTCTTCTAGCCCAACATGTTGGATTGTAAATACATGGCCACATCCATGGATACCAACATGAAGTTGTTGTCTCATCAGAAATCAGAGTTAGTGGATATGGCTCAATACAGACAATTTATTGGGTCATTGATATATCTGACAGATAGAAGGCCAAATATATGTGTTGCTGTGAACATCTTGAGTCAGTATCTAGTTAAACCTATATGTGTTCACATGATAACTGCAAATCATGTGATAAGGTACCTTAAAGTTACGACAGACTTGGTACTTTACTATGATATATATCATGACTACGGATTATATCTATATACGGATTCATCTTGGGAAGGAAGTACTGCAGATAGGAAGAACACCTCAAATGGATGTTATGGTATGGGATCTTCCATGATATCATGGTTTAGTAAGAAATAGTCTAGTGTTGCTCTTAGTACAACTGAAGCAAAGTACATTGCATCTTTCTGCTCTAGTTGGGAATCCATATTGCTTCATAAAACTGATGTCAGGAATATTTGACATGGAGTTGGATACCATAGTGTTTTTTTGTGACAACCAGAGTTTCATAAATATGACAAAGAATCCTATGGGATATAGAAAAATCGAGTATGTAATTACTGATGAGCAAGTTGTTGATGTGGTGACCAAGATTCCATGGGAAGCTTGGTGTAGTTCGAAACTGCTTTCCTCACAGGGAGGAACAATGATGATTATACTACATACTTTCCTCGCAAGGAGGAATAGTGATGATGATACTACATACTTTCCTCACAAGGAGGAAAAATGATGATGATACTACATTCTTTCCTCACAAAGAGGAATAATGATTTTGATATAGATCTTTACTCACAAGGAGGAACGATGAAGATATGGACCCTTCTCAGGAAGGAGAAACATGTCAAAGATATGGACCCTTCTCGAAAAGGATAAATAGGTCAAAGATATAAACCCTTCTCAGAAAGGAGAAACATGTCGAAGATATGGACGCTTCTCGAAAAGGAGAAACAAGTCGAAGATACAAACTCTCTTCAGAAAGGGAGAACAATTCAAAGGTATGGACCTTCTTTGAAAAAGAGGAACAAGTCGAAGACATGGACTCCCCTTGGAAAGGAAGACCAGGTTGAAGACATGAAACCTCCTCAAAAAAAGGGGGAGTAGGTTGATAAAATGGATCCTCCTGAAAATTTGGGAGTAATGATGAGGCTGACATCAATGATGGGATGACAGTGATACTCCAGCATGAAAGAGGCCAATTGCGCCTGAAGATGTTGACAAGGTCTGACATTCATTTATGGATGAAAGTATCCTATCTTGAGGATGGCAGGTATAATAGTATATCCATGAGAGTGTTCCTCAATAGCTAAGGATGGCCCTGCAGATTCTACTCTCGCATGGAGAGTACCCACATTCACTTGTTGATGATAGTATCCTCCCTTGAGGATGGTAGGTATAACACTCTCTGCATGAGAGTGGTCCTTAGTAGCTAAGGATGGCCCTACATATATTACTCTCATGTGGAGAGTACCCACATTCATTTGTGGATACCGTAGTATAAAATTTTCTTACGAATGGTCCTACCCTTCATGCTGAGGATTTCCTATAATGAGTCCTCATGAAATATAGGACTGATACTTAGGCACAGTTGAGATATTCTTCGCAAACATTACTCTTGCATGGAGAGTACCCATATTCAGTTGTGGATGCCATAGTATAAAATTTGCTTGCGAATGGTCCTAGCCTTCATGCTGAGGATGTCCTATGATGAGTCCTTAGAGAAGACAGGACTGAAATTTTGTATGCAGTCGAGATCTTCTATGTAGACAATACGCTTGTATGGAGAGTTTGCCTACATTCATATGTAGATACCATAAAATAAGACTCGCTTGGGAGTGGTCCTAACCTATGTGGTATGGATGCTTTGTGATGAGTCCTCATGAGTATAAAAATCACTTGGGAGTGGTCCTAACCTATGTGGTATGGATGTTCTACAATGGGTTGACGTTGTGGGGTTTTATCCATTTATGGTTTCCCCAATGAAAAACACTATGTTCATTGTCTCTTGTGTTTGATTGTTATACTTGTTGTTTGCTCAGTAAAGATCCTAACATAATGCTAGCTTGAATGTTGAAAAACTAACATGGTATCAGAGCTAACCTGAGAAGAAGACACTGTGCAGCTACGGGAACTAGGGATTCCTAGTTTGTGGATCCTTCTCCATATATTTTCAGCAAAGGTAAGGTGGAAGAACTCTCTTCCTTAGGGTGCATCTTTCTGTCTAAGCAGAATCCAATTCTGAGGTTTTTCAGTTTTAGACTTGTCACTACTATTGGAAATTAGGGATTTTCATAAAAGAGGAATTTTTCAGCGAGCCCAAGCCTGTATTTATCTCCTCCCCAAAATTGAATTTAGGGACAATTTTCAAGGCATTTGGGTGGACAAAACTCCAGAAAAGAAAAACCTGAATTTGATCCTGAACCAGCTCTACAAGATTTTAGCTCAAGTTTCAGATCCGATATCTTGAACTTGGTAAGATATAAAATATTTTGTATTTCCATTTGAGGTTCTTAGTTAAGATGTCTCATCATACCAAGCTTGATGAAAATCTTGAGGGAGCTGATAACTTCCGAGCCTGGAAGTATAGGATCTCCCTGGTCCTGGAAGAAAATGAATTAGAATCCTACATCCATGAGGAGGTTCTAGTTCCAGAGGGAGATGAGGAAAAGGACTTACATAAGAAGAAGATGGTTATGGAAAATAGGATCATTGCTGATTCTATCAAGGATCACCTTATCCCATAGGTGTCCTCTCTAAAGACACCTAAAGCTATGTTTGAAGCCCTAACCAAATTGCTTGAAGGGAAGAACATAAACCAGAAGATGGCCCTAAGAAACCAACTGAAGAATGTGAAGATTCAGAATGGAGAAACAATCCAGTCTTACTTCACAAGAGTTTCTCAGATCAAATAGCAACTAGAAGCAGTTGATGAATAAGTGGAAAATGCAGAGATTGTAATGACTACATTGAATGGCCTTCCTAGGTCATGGGATTCTTTCATCTAAGGAATCTGTGCTAGAAAGAAGTTAGTCAAGTTCAACAGACTATGGGAAGAGTTCTCTCAAGAAAAATATTAGATAGCAGCTCGAGAAGATAAGATGGGAAGTGAAGACCGAGCTCTCACAGTACACTCCAAGTCTCACTCCAAGTCAAGCAAAAGAAGACCTCATAGCTCTCACAAAGATAACACTAGAAAAGATGTATCTAGGATCATATGCTATACATGTGATGAAGCAGGAAACTATGCAAGGAATTGTCCTAACAAATAGAAGATAATAAAGAAGAGAAACAAAAGAAGACATCATGCTCATGCTGCAAAGGATGATGAACCATCTAGGAAGAGATCCACATATGAAAGTGAAGATTCTTCAAGCGAGGATGAATATGTTCTGATATCCGATCTCACAGGTAACATTACTCATGGAAGTGATGATTGTCTTATAGATAGTGGGGCTTCCAAACAGATGACTGGATTCAAGGAATCTTTTGTGAGGCTGTTAGAACATGAATCACCTCACAAGGTATAGCTAGGAGATGACTACCAATATCCAATAAAAGGTAGTGGGGAATCTTCCTATAAATTAGACTTTGGAAAGTATCTAACAATGAAAGAAGTATTGTTTGTGCCAAGACTCAAGAAGAACCTTCTCTCCATATCAGCATTAGATGCAAAAGGAATGCGGGTTGCATTCATAGATGGTCAAGTCATCATGTGGCCAAAAGGAAAGACTATCAATGATGTGGTAGTGATTGGAGAACAAGAAGGAGGATTGTACAAATTGAAGGGCCATCCAGAACAAGCCTTGGTCCATGACATAGTAGAGCCAAGTGAACTTTGGCATAGAAGGCTTGCACATGTGCATTATAGAGCACTACCTATTGCAAGCAAAGCTATCGAAGGTCTTCTAGAAATCCAAGCTAAACATGATGGGGTCTGGAAAGGATGTGCAAAAGGAAATAATACAAATAAGACATTTCCAAGAAGCGAAAGAAAAGAAAAAGGAATCTTGGAAATCATCCACTCCGATGTATGCGGTCCTATGTCATCAAACTCTCTAAGTGGGTATGCATATTATGTTTCTTTTATTGATAACTTTTCTAGGAATACATGGTTTTACTTCATGAAGAACAAAGATGAAGTATTCAGTAAGTTCAAGGAATTCAAAGCCTTGATCAAGAACCATATCGAAAAGAATATCAAGACCATTCGATTAGATAATGGTGGAGAATTCACTTCAAATGAATTCAAAGAGCTATGCAAAGAATCAAGGATTAAGAGGGAGTTGTCCACTCCTTATAATCCACAATAGAATGGGATTGCGGAATGGAAGAACAGAGCTATCATGGAAGCTACAAAAGCAATGCTTCATGATCAAGACATTCCTATGCATCTTTGGGTGGAAGATACCAGAACATCGGTGTATTTACAAAACCATACTCCATATAGAGTACTCGAGAACAAGACTCCTGAAGAAGTATTCTTCGGCAAGAAACCAGAAGTCAGCCATCTTAGAATATTTGGCTGTCCTGTGTACATCCACATTCCAAAAGAGAAGAGGAATAAATTAGATCCTTTAGGAAAGAAGGGTATATTTGTGGGATAATCTGAAAGCTCTAAGGCTTACAGAATATATTTCCTAGGATACAAGAAGATTGAAATCAGCAAGGATGTGACATTTGATGAAGACAGAGCTTACAACAAATCTAGAAAGAGACCTGCTGAAGAACCTGAAGAAGCAGAAGCACCCAGAATTCATGATACAACCATGAATGAAGAAACTCGAGAAGAAGATCGAGAATTTGAAGAACCACAAATACCTGTAGAGACACCTTTGGAAAAGAATCCTCATAAGAGGAAACCTGCTTGGGTACAAGAACTTATCCAAGGTACGAAAAGATATGGGGCTCCAGAAGAGAATCACAGAGAAAGAAAGAGGACCAGATCCTGTTCCGGGTATGTAGCTTTACTATGTGATTTCATTGATAAAGAACCTTCTAGTTATGAAGAAGCAACAGAACGAAAAGAATGGAAGGATGCTATGGTAGAAGAGTACCAATCCATCATGAAGAATGATGTTTGGGATGTTGTCCCAAGACCAGATAGGAAGTTAGTTGTAACTTCCAAATGGATCTACAAGATCAAACATAATGTAGATGGTAGCATTGAAAAATATAAGGAAATATTTGTAGCTCAAGTTTTTTCTCAGAAAGAGGGAATAGACTATGAAGAAACCTTTGCACTTGTAGCCAAATACACTTCCATCAGATCAGTACTTGCTCTGGATGCATTGATGAAATGGAAGATACACCAGATGGATGTCAAGACTGGTTTCTTGAATGGTGTAGTGGAAGAGGAAGTATATGTAGAAAAACCACTTGGTTTCGAGACACATGACAGGGAGTCTCATGTATGTAAATTGAAGAAATCCTTGTACGGTTTGAAACAGGCACCCACGAGATGGTACGACAGAATTGATAGCTTTCTATCCAGTTTGGGCTTTACCAAGAGTAAAGCAGATTCCAACCTTTACTACAAGGTTGAAGATGGCAACCCAGTGATGCTTCTACTATATGTATATGATCTGTTCGTGATAGGTATGGATGGGTTGATTACTGATACAAAGAGAAAGCTTGCTACTGAGTTCGATATGAAGGACTTGGGTATGATGCATTACTTTCTAGGTATGGAGGTGTGGCACAATACGGATGGAATATTCCTTGGATAAGGGAAGTATACAGTAGAGATCCTAAAGAGGTTTGGGATGATGGATTGCAATACTATGGCCACACCTATGGAATTGAACCTGAAGCTATTGAGTGATGCTTCTTTAGAGTCAGTTGATGCTACAATGTATCGCCAGATGATTGGGTCATTGATGTACCTGACGAACATGAGACCAAACATTTGCTTTGCTGTGAACACCTTGAGCTAGTTCTTAATAGATCCAAGAAATGTTCACTTGATTGTTACAAAGCGTATTCTGAGGTAGCTAAGGGGTATAGTTGATTATGGGATCAAGTACGATGTGAATCAGAATATTAACCTGGAGGGTTATGTTGATTCAGATTGGGCAGGCAGTGCCATCGATAGGAAGAGCAATTCAGGGTGTTGCTTTAGTATGGGATCAGGGGTGATGTCTTGGTTTAGTAGGAAGCAATCATGTGTGGCACTGAGTACATTTGAAGCAGAGTATGTCGCAGCTTGTTTAGCTATTTGTGAGGCAGTATGGCTATGGAAGCTACTGCGTGATTTGTTTGATCTCTAGATGGATGCTACTTGTATACATTGTGACAACCAGAGTTGCATGAAGTTTTCAAAGAATCCAGTGTTCCATGACAAGTCAAAGAACATCGAGATCAAATATCACTATATCAAGGATATGATGTAGAGAGGAGTAGTGAAGCTATAGTATGTTGCGACAGAGGAACATATAGCTGATGTGTTGATGAAGCCATTGGCTAGAGTGAAGTTTGAGTACTTCAGGGAGAAGCTTTGGGTTCTCCAAATCGAGGTTTCCTCCAAGGGAAAGTGATGAGTCCCAAATCCATTTTGATGAGCAGGTCATATGTAAGGGCTGAGACATTCTGTCATGGTGAGAGTATTCAATTCCTTCCATGTCAGATATGAGTGCTAAGATCCAAAGCCATTCTGATGAGCAGGTCAGATGTAAGGGCTAATCCATTCTATCATGGTGAGAGGATTCAGTTCCTTCCATGTCAGATATGAGTGCTGGCCATTCTATTGACTAGGATATATGTAAGGGAAAATGTCACTCTTCGGGAGAGTGGAGGCACCTGGTCTGTTACCAAGTAGCTCAGTCTGGGACTGGGGGCCTTTCTGATGAGGGTGGAGGATTTGGTTCCTTCAAGGTCAGATGTGAGTGTAGGCCATTCTGTCATGGTGAGAGGATTCAGTTCCTTCCATGTCAGATGTAAGTGCGGGCCATTCTGTCATGGTGAGAGGATTCAGTTCCTTCCATGTCAAATGTAAGTGTGGTCCATTCTGTCATGGTGAGAGGATTTAGTTCCTTCCATGTCAGATGTAAGTTCGGGCCATTCTGTCATGATGAGAGGATTCAGTTCCTTTCATGTCAAATGTGAGTGCAGGGCCTTTCTAATGTGACTGTAGGTTACTACATGATCATATGTGAGTGCTGGGCATGCCTTTCTAATGAGTAGGTTAGATGTAAGTGCTGGGCGAAGACCTACCTAATGGCTAGGCCTACAACTAGCATGAAAGAAGGCTGGCTCTATAGAACTTCCTATCACAAGATAGCACACATGATGATGACCAGATGAGATCTAGATCGAGCTATGATCCAGATCCAGTTATGATGACTCCAAGAGATCTAGATTGAGTGATGATCCAGATCTAGCGATGATGATCCAAATCCAGTGATGTTGATCCAGATTGAGAGATGATCTATATCCAGTGATGATGTCCCATGATGATCCATATTCAGTGATGTTGATCTAGATCAAGAGATGATCCATATCCAGTGATGATGTCCCATGATGATCCAAATCAAGAGATGGTCTACATCCAGTGATGATGATCCAGATCGAGAGATGATCCAGATTCAAAGAATGATGATGAATTGAAGACGAAGATGACTTGAAGACTCAGAAGAATAGAGATGTAGATGACAAGATGATCTAGTTGATACAAAGAAGAATACCAGTGCTGAAAATTGTGTCGAAAGAATACCTTCCTAGTTAAGAGGGAGTGTCGACATATTTGTAACTTCAGAATGTATTCATCTATGTATCTTTTGTATTGTAACCTAATGTTTATTCCAGGATGTATCTATTATGTAATTGAGTCATGTTTCCATGCCCCAATGTTCCAATCGGGATAATCAATAATGTAAACAAGTCATGTCGAGTCATAGTGGGTAACCCTCTAATTGTGTAAGGGTTAAAGTCCCCGCAGTTCTGAGGCACTAGGGTTATTAGACTCTCCTAGTAGAGTTTGGCCCTAGCAGGTTTTTAGTCATGTTAGGATTAGTATAAATAGAGAGTTGGGGTCTCTATTTAGTACACATCACTCACACACTCAAGTGTAGCGCATAGTTGAGGAAGGAGAAGACATTGGGGCTAGACAAGAAGAAGATTACTGCTATCGGGAGTGCATCTTATTGTTTTGGGGTTTTACATATTTTTCTGATTCTATCTCTGAGGAAGTTGTGGGGTTTTCTCCATTTATGGTTTCCCCGATGAAAAACACTGTGTTCATTGTCTCTTGTGTTTGATTGTTGTACTTGTTGTTCTCTCAGTAAAGATCCTAACATAATGCTAGCTTGAATGTTGAAAAACTAACACTATGATGAGTCCTTACAGACGATAGGGCCGACACTAGGTGTAGAAATTCAGGTCTGCAGTATATTAATTTCACTCACAGCAATTAACAATTGATCATGCAAAATGATCAACAATGGAGACTGAATATGGAGTTGTAACACAAAATTATATTAACTGAGTGTACAATAGACAACCCTGTAATAACATAGGCTACTGAATATATAGAATACATGAGAAAATTGAATTCATAAGGAAGCATCCAAATCTAGCATAAAGCAGGCTTACCCAAAATAGGAAAATCCCCCATAGGTGTAAAAAGCTGATCCCAAATATATCAAGGACCCCACGAATTAGCAAGGGCGCATGGGCAAGCTAAAGAGTGGTCAAATGGCAGCTCATACATGCTTTTTCATGGAGGAAAGAGTGGAGGATGAAAGGGGAATAAAACAGGTTCACCTCACCTAGTCTAGCTTTCCTTATGTGCTTTAAAAACTGGAAAGTAGTCAACAAAGCAAAAAAAGCAGAAGGGTGCCTAGGATGCTAGGAATAAAGAAGATTTGATTCCTAGGACTTTCCAAAGCGCTCCATGAGTCAATAATGGCAAGTTTGACCTCTATGGATAGGCAATTGACAACTTGCACATGGTGGGACTCATGGACTAGGAAAATAAGACAAAATAAATCAAATAATGTCTAAGTGGGTAAATACTATGGGTTGATTATTCTAACACCCCCCCTTAAGCCTGAATTTATGAGTAATAAATCAAAAATATAGGGCCTAGCAACAAGGATTAGTCATCGTTTACATACTACAATGTCCATACAACCAAGGAAAGAGGCAAAACCAACTTGGGAAAATCCTCCCTTAAACATGGACTGTAAAAACAAAATTGTAGAATCTTGTCTCCATTCATGCTTTGACAGCATGATCAGCAATCCCCAA